>JAVQJF010111720.1:0-60404 GCA_036023855.1 Gadopsis marmoratus
GAACTCCAAAAACTAGAAATTCAGGCCAGGTAAAGACTTAAAACTTATCAAAGAGCTCAGGAAGACTGTTCTGGGAACGAAGTGATAAAGCTATCCGGGGGATAGGCAGTCGTTCTGGGAACGAGCAGAAAGAAAAATGGGGTCAAAGACCAGTAAGGAGGAAAAGGATGTAGGGGGAGATGAAAATGTATGAAGTCAAAGGGAGAAGTGAATGTAGGGAAAATGAAGAGGTGGAAACTCAAATACGGGTTTAATGGGAAGTTGAACGTCCCCAACTGTGAAGTTTTAAATTATTTTAAATGTATCTGTTCAAGTTTTATTTTTCTTAACTGCACTTCTGTTTTCTTTTAAATATGCTAGTTTTATTTTCTAATAAGCTATCTGCAATTTGCTTTTAAACATTATTCAAGTTTTATTTTTCTTAACTGCACTTCTGTTTTATGGCATTCTCTTCTGTAAAGCATTTGGTGTATTTAATATCTTTGTTGTAAAGCACTTTGAACTGCATTTCCTGTATGAATGGTGCTATATAAATAAAGTTTATTATTTTTATTATTATTATTATTATTTACGGGACGATGTGTAACACCCGTACTATCTTACCACCCGCAGACCTGTTCCAGCTAATGGAGAAGAAACTCTTCAGCTCTTGGCCAATGGGAAGTTAGAGAAATTAAAGACTCAAAGAAAAGCTTCCTGTCAGAGGCCTGAGAAAATTTCACATCAGTTTCAACTGCGCATGCTCCAGGTGACCAAATAGCAACAAATAACCATCTGCAATATACTGGATTGTTAAATTCACGTATAGGACAAGTATATAATGTTAAGTTGTCTTGTCCTCCCTAGGTGTCTGGCAGTGGGGACAATATGGTGGATTGCCAGTTGGAGACCCATAGCAACAAGATGGTGACATTTAAATTTGACATTGAAGGGGATGCACCAGAGGACATAGCAGATTACATGGTAGACTGCTCATGTATTACTGCAGTCTGCATTGCTTGCTAAAAAGTAATTATTCTATGTCTTAATAATTGCTGTTTGGTTGCATTTTGGTTGTAGGTGGAGGAGGACTTTGTCCTTGATGTAGAGAAAGAGACATTTGTTGGGGAGCTTAGAGCCATTTTTAAGAAAGCTCATGAAATTCTTCAAACACATTCACAGGTATGCTGATTTGCATTTCCATCTATCACCTTCTCTCCTCTCTTATTTTTCTGTTTTTATTGAATAATGATGAATTTTAATCTTTATTTCTTTATTAGACTGGATCAACTGACCAGCTGCATGTGAGCACTCCCACTAGCTCTACAAGTGAGTTATGAATATATCGTTTCTTATTCACAAAAAGGTGGCAGTACAGAATGACAAAATGCTGTATGTTCTGTAACTTAACTTGTTATAACTAGGAAAATATCCTTATGATTTTCAGTGGACTCAGTGCCTCAGTCCTCCCCAGTGGGACGCTGGCGCTTCTTTATCAACCAGACCATCCGCCATAGAGACTCTCTATCCAGCCAGGGAGCAGCCACACCACCACCCACTGCAGAAACCAGGCTACCTCAGTCTCCTAAAACAGAAAATGGTGAGCTATACCCAGGTCACTTTTAATGCTGTGGCTTATTAACAAGACTGCAATGGCAGCATAACAGAAACTAACCATGTGTTCCTCTCTGCGGCTGTAGAAAGTGAAGGATCCCATAGTCTGGAGTCCTTGACTGGAATGGCCTCTTCCCCCTGCCCCATCCTTTCTGCCACCTCACCTCCAGTCTCCACTGTCTCAGCCCCTACCTCCATGGCCCCCTCAGCCACCGCTGCCCTAACTCCTCCCACCACTGCCTCTGATAGCACCTCTGCACCGCCCTCCACTCACGAAGCCTCTGTCCCTGTCACTTCAGGCGGCCTCGCCTCAGCTTCTGCTGACCAAATTCCCAGTGCTCCCTCATACATAGCAATACCTGCTGCTGCTAACCTCCCCACCTTGTCCACTGCTCCTATTGTTGTGTCTCCCACACCCACCACCATTCTGCCTGATATCCTCCCTTCTCCTAGAACCAGTGGTTGCGCCACTGTAGGTCAAAGTATAAGGGATACGGTGATAAATGCTCCAAGGTCATGTGTGCCTGCAGCGGACTGGTCTTCAACCTCTTTTCATTCCCCTCCTGCTGCTGCTGCAGTGACCTCTTCTGCGGTAAGCCAACTTGGCATCGAGCAGCAGCAGACACTCATCCAGGTGGCCAAACCAGCCCCACAACAACCACAACCACAGCTACAGTCTGCATTACAGCAGCCAGTACCAGTTCAACAGCAACTGCAGGCAATGCAGCTTGAACAACAGGCACAACATCAAGTGTACCAAGAACAAATTCAACTGCAGCAGGAACAAACACTGCAACTGTCTTTCCAGCAGTTACAACATCAGCAATTAATGCAGACACAAATACCACTTCAACAACAGCTGCCTGAGGTGCAGGTGCTGCCTCGGCCAGGTCATACAGAGTTGTTACAGTCTGTGCCTCTGCAGCAGTTTCTGCCACCTATGCCCCTGCAGCAGACCCAACAAGCCCTTCTTCAACCGCAAACACCACAGTATACTCCACAGTTGCTGCAACAGCCTCAGTTACAGCAGTTACCACAGCAGGTTATGGCACCCCAAACTGCTGTAGTGCCCCAACTGCAGGCCCACATTGATCACCAGCAGCACAAACAGTTACACCTACAACCGACAATACACTTACAGCAACAGCAAATTGTGCAACAGCAGCTGTTTATGGGTGCTGTTGCTTTAAAGCCAGATGAAAGCCAAATGCTGCCCCTGTCAATTAGTCAACAGTTTCTTCATCAACCGGCACAGCTTAATGTTAGCCCTGTACCACAACAGCAGATTCCACAACAAACCCAAATCCCTGCTGAGCTGGCACAGAAACATATACAGCTGCAACACATTGAGCAGCAACAAGAGGTAGTTAAATCCATGGACACACCCCAGAAACAGCAGGTACAACTGCAGAAGCAGTCCTCTTTACAGATGTCAGAGTCAGAAGTGTCCACAGGAGAGACAAGCTTCACAGAGGACACATGCAGCTATTCTGCCCCCTTGCACCCTTCCTCTGACTCCTTTCTGCCACCCCTCCATCTGGGCACTGCTGACGCCCCCTTACCTTCTCTCTCCCTCACTATGACACCATCCCCTGCCCAGCCCTCCTCTGTGGCCGAGTCAGATAGTGAAGGTCCCCCCAAAATTGAATTTGTAGACAACCGCATAAAGACTCTGGATGAAAAGCTGAGGAACTTGTTGTATCTGGCCGGGGGAGCTGCCTCTGGCCCTGCGTCAGCTGCCTCCACATCAGCAGGAGGAGACGAGTCATCTGAGCCACAGTCACTTCACCACTTGTCTTTCCCCCCACCTGCCTCCTCCTCAGATACTTCCCCTCATTCCTCATCCTCCACTACCTCCTCTACCACCTCCCGTTCCTCCTCCACCTCCCCTGACCCAGAGAGGGATGGGGGAGGAGAGGAAGCGACCTCAGAAGTACCCAACTTTGCAGAGCTGGGCTCGGTGGAGCAACAGCCTGGCCCATCTGTTCCCTCCACCTCTGCCTCGTCAACCCCGCCTACCTCTCTTCTGCCTCCCAATCAGGATGTCTCTGCTGGGCCCCAACGCCCACCTGTACCAGGAGAACCAACTATTCTTGTGAGTGAATACCACAGAATAGATTTTGAGTAAAAGCTCTATCAATTTTGTCTTTCACTGTACTGAATTTACATTATTTTACTATTTATATTTCAGTGCATAGCTGTGTAAATGTGACTCCACCCGGATCTTTTTCAAATGTCTGTGATATTTGTTATGTTTAAGTGTTTGAGTGTCTCTTCGTTTTGAATGTCTCAACTCCATGCAGCCACTCTTAATTGTCTTAACTGTTCTAGGCTGTACCCCCACACTCTGACACCAGTACCACTGGAGACGCTTCGTGGTCCCTCAATCAGCACCCGATCCCCCTCCGGCATGGACAGCAGAAGCACAATGCAGGAGGTGGATATTTTGGCCTAAACCTGACATGTCCTAGTATCAGAAATCCTGTTAGCAAGAAAACCTGGACTCGCAAATTCAAAAACTGGGCATGCAAACTGCGCCACTCCGCCAGCTTGTTCAAGAAGCCCAGAGTCCAGCAAGGTAGCGTCATATTAGGGAGCGAGAGAGAGAGAGAGCGAAAGAGAGAGAATGGGATGTTGGGGCATGGACCTAAATCTAATATCTAGTACTAGTTTTAACATAGTAAAATAACTTTGTTAACCATCTGGAATTAACAACTGTTAAATGTTAAAGGATGTTAATGTTTATGCCTAAATAATCATGTTTTTGTATATTGTAATGTGACAATAGTCTCGATTTAATGTCAGTGTTGACATCACTACATACATTATTGTTTAGTTTTTTTGTCTCTGAATTTCTTTTTGCTTGATTTAATTTTCTTGGCAATCTTTCTTTTTGCATGAGTTACTCACCCAGGGGCGAGAACAGTGGAGGGTAGAGAAGGGTGGAAGATTAGCACAGTGTGGGAAGAGGTGCAGATGAGCTCTGGTGTAAAGCCCAGCTGTGCCTGTGCCCGGGACACATCCCTTCATATGACACCCCCCATTTTTTGCCCCAAAGTCCGCAAGGGCTGCCAGCAGCAACCATCTCACGTCCTCACCCCCACCTGCTGGCTCACTGTAGACTGCACCATGCAACTCACGTCATAACACAGATAAGATAGATGCTAAATTGCTAAACTCAGATTATGGTATAATCAGTTGATGTTTAGAATATGTGTATGCTTTCTGTGTAAGCTTATAGCATTGCTCCATGAGACTACTGTAGTGTATGATGTAGATGCACTACCTTTCTGAAATATTCAGATTATGATGAAAGTCATAATGATTAAGTATATATTTTGCACATCACCCAGGGTTTACAAGTTACTGTCAAATTATGTACATGGGTAGGTTTTAAATGGCTAAGATTAATCACACCGAGAGTATTCCAGCCATCTTGTTTGTGTTTATATGTGTAATATGTGTAGCAGTAGCTTAGATCCTTTGTGCACATGCATGAGCATGTATGTTATGTTCTACACAAGTGACTAATAATGGATTGTTATCTGTAAGTAACACCTGCATAATGTACTGTAAATGTTGGTCTTAAATTATGCTAATGTAGTAATCCCAAATATCAAACACACTGAACAATATCACTGTGGATTTGAGCCCTAATCTCAAATGTGATATTGGGCTTTGTTGTCTGGTATATGAGTGGGAATGTGGTGAGTCAGTGAGAATGTGAGAGTGGATGTGTGGGTGGGTGGGGTTACACTGTTGTAAACATTCAACTGTCCTTTCACAAAATGTTTTTTATTTATTTAATAACCTACTATAATTTTGTTTTTAATGAATCAGGCATTTAACACCCCTCCCCACATGCTCATAATACATTTTTCTTAAAGGGTAATTCCGGTATTTTAAACTTGGACCCTATTTATACATGTTATGACCAATAGGTACAAAACATTTTGGAATTGGTCCAGTAGATTGCCTCAGCCGGCAGCCGTGAAACGGGCTGCAATGGCTGCAACGCACGTCCACTAAAAGTGCTTGTTTTTGCAACTGACTGACAAGTGTCTGACATCATAATGGAAAGGATCCCTACAGAGACATATCTTTTTGTTAAAGAGTGAGATCATTTTTGTTTAGCCAGAAAGACTGTGGCAAACCAAGCTCTTTTAGTGGATGTACTTTGTAGGGCGTATTTGCCCACAAGGATGACGATGCAGCCTGTTTCACTGTGATCAACTGGACCCATTCTAAAACCTTTTGTGTCATTTAGACCCCAAAATATGTAAAATCAGGGCCCATGTTTAAAAATGCCAGAATTACATTTTAAGCGTGTATTTTTACAGCCACAAAAACTTACATTTATTCTTCAGTTTGTTGTTTATGATTTAGAAATTGACTGCCACAGAACTCTGCATATGTTTACACATTTCATAGACCTGCATGCAAGTCATGTAAGTCACAAAGTTAATGTTGTGTCTGTGATTTCTAACCCTGTGCATTTGTGTTTGTGCCCCATGTCTGTCTATGTGTCTTTCTGTTGCATACATTTTTCCGTGTGTGTCTACCTTGTGATTTATGTGCTCTTTATACCCGTTTCTCTGTGTTCTTGTCTCGGGGTCTCCTCTTTTTGTTTTTCATCCATGTCTCTTTTATCAGAGGGATGTTCCAGCAGTCAGGCACTTAGAGAGGAGAAGGAGGCGCCACCCCTAAACCCACCTCAGTCATGCAAAGGACGATTTCAGGTAGGAGCAATTGGACTGCTTCTTTCTTTGCCACTCATTAGTCTGAACCGTCGGTGCAGTGGACAAGCAGCTAATCTCCCCCACATCTTCTACCATCAGGTTACTCCAGTGCCACAGTCCTCTCCCCCGAAGGATACGCAATCAGGCCATAGTAGCACTCACAGGAAAGTGGGACGTTTCTCTGTAACCCAGGCTGAGACAAAGAAAGAGGACAGGCAGACTGACCTCTCCCCGGTGTCTACTGATTTGCAGAGGGAGAGGAGGAGATCTCGGGCAAAGGAGGGAGAGAAAGAAGAAAGTAAGAGGAGCCCTGCGACGGCTCACCTGCCTCGAGGTCATGGGCACAGCCACTCACCTCTGGGCAGCAGTGATGATGATGATGGGAGTGAGCTGGAGGATGAAGACCTGAGAAAAGAACTACACAAGCTCAAAGAGAAGTAAGTCAGTGAGGGGAAAGATTTAACTTCATTGTTCATCTTCACTTCATTTTCTATTTCATGTCTCCATTTATTGTTGTTTTTTTGCCCACATAACAAATCTTTTAACTCATTGTACTCTTTTTTTCTTAATTTTACTCTATTTACTTTCATTTTTGTTTAATTGTTTGTGTCCATTTTCATTTTCAGTTCACAATTTTACAAAATCTCAGAATTCTCACCACCTTCTCCACGCTGCTTTGTGTCTCTTCATCTATAGGCACATCAAAGAGGTGGTATCCCTTCAGGCCCAGCAGAACAGAGAGCTGCAGGAACTGTACAGACAGCTTCGTTCCCTCAAAGACCAAAGGCAGAGTCTGCCTTCCTCCCTGTCCAGAACACCACCTCTTCACACAGCACCTTCTGTCCTCTCACCTCGTAGGCCCAGGCCAGCAAAAATCAAGCTCCGGCCCCGGCCTCACTCTCACATGGATAACAACGGAGTTACGCACTCTGGTAAAGCTTTTTATAAAAGCTTCCTTTCTCACTTTCTTTTTTTTTTTTTTTGCTTTCTCTCTGTGTAACTGTTTCTTGTATCTCTCGTCCAGGAGTTCAGTCAAGTAGTTTCTCAGGTGCTGAACAGACTAGACTGCCTCTATACTGCAAACCAGATGACCGCCCTTCACTGCCTGCTAAAAGAGGTACGGTTTGTCGTCGATATATCAAGACAGCACATCATTTAGTGACAATCAGTTGTATGATGCATCCCCTCATTTTTCCACAGATCACAGTCCTCTAAGAAAAAGCACATTCACAGATGAACTGCACAAGCTCGTCGATAATTGGACGAAGGAGACAGTGGGCCCCTGTCCGCCCAAGCCTTCACTGAATCAAATCAAGCAGATTCAGCAGGTGCAGGACTTGGGAGCCTGGAACCAGCTGACTGAAGTAGGACTGCACACTATAATATGCATCCATTTTTAATACCATACAAAAATAACCTTTAATATATGGTGGGACAGATTGCTTTGTATTACCAAACAAATCAATCAATCAAGGAGAAAAGAAGCCAAACAGTATTCAACTGATTCTAATGAGTAATAAAAGTGTTTTTGGCAGAAATATTCTGGATATTTTTGATGACTTACATTTGTTTCAAGAGCCAACAGCACCAACACACAATTTCTGTGGTGTAACATTCCCTCAGTACTCATTACTCTATTTCATACAGGTGGCTCCACCAGGTTGGTTTCCAGTGGCACCAATGAACCCCCAGGCAACCCCGGCCCCTGCCAGCTTGCCTGTGGCTGCCCCTTCCCATTACACAGGTGGGGGGAACCTGCCCACTCTGCACTCTCCGGGACCACCACCACAAACACACATGGCTCAAGTGCCACAGATGCAGCAAAGTTTACACCTCCATCAGTCTCCCCTCTGCCAGCAGATACCACAGGCCCGGATGCAAACTCCCTTACAGTCTCAGTCACTTCCACAGACACAACCCAACACCCAGCTGCCCCACTCAAAATCTCAAAGCCAACCGCTGCTGCCTTCCCAAATGCCCACTTCTCCAGTGTCCACGGCCGCATCTCTGCTGCCTGGCAGTTGCACCACTGCACCCACAGATAGCACTGCTGCTACTGCAGAGACATTTTCCTCGTGTTCCTCATCCTCGTCCACCTCTTCCTCCTCTTGCTCTACTGCTGCTATATCTTCTAGTGCCAAAAATCACCCAACACCCCCCAACTCTACCCTTCCTTTGGGACAGAAATGAAACCCAAGTCGAGGTGTGAGGTCAGTATGAAGGTGCAAGAGATGGAAATATTAAGTGGATCAGGACGTGAAGCAGATCCATTTGGAGTGTTAGTTCTGTGTTTGTAACAGAGTTGTGGTTGCAATGAATATATGGATTCCAGTGTACTTCTGGATGACATTGGGAGTGACTGTGAGAGATGATAGATTCTAGTATGTACAGACAAGAGGGTAATATGGAACACAACAGCTGGGCTTCATGATTTATGGTACGGTTGGGTGTTGACATGTATAAATTCTTAAATGTATGAGTGTGAAGGAGTGTTTATGGATTATCTGCGTACATATCCCTTATGTTCTTTTACACAAATTAATATTCATGTTTTTGTTTTCAACCCAACTCTGTTGAACCTGGACTCTTCCCAAAGCAGAGACAAGAAAGGCAAAATATTATTTGTAATTTTTGTTTAATTTGTCCATGCGTACAGTGAAAGCATCATCTTAAAAGTGCAATTAGTAATGGTCATCCTAATTGATCAGCATGTATTGTGTGGCTTTATCTGTAAGGCATAAAATATTTTTGTAGAAGCACACTGACGAAAACCAGACCCGTAGTGATAGGATCTTTTCATGATCGTTACATGATCTTTTAAAATGGTAGGCCTAATTTCAATGGGCAATGAAAGCAATTTAAACAGCATGTTACACATTTGAGCATGGTAAAGTTATTTGGCTACCATCGTCACAACAATGAGACCAAACACACCAATCTGAATTACCATGAATGATGTGAAATAAATTCAGATGACTTCTGATGAGGCTAACTTGACTTGCCCGAGTGCAAACTGCTTGCACTTGCTGTATATTCATGAAGCTGACATTTACTATTTGCAGCCTACTGAGATAATTCATGAGTCATGAGTAAATTTGCTGTCGCTATGATATACTTTCACATTTGACATTGTTGCTTTCAGTTTGAGCTCCGCATATCAAAATCTATCACAGTGTCATGCTAAGATGAAAAAGAAAAAACTGCCAAGTTATTATAGACTGGGGACCATATGGGTTATTCTCATATGCCTTTTAAAATGACAGCATTTTTTGTGGGTGTATATTTGTTCTGTGTGACAAAGCTTTGTGATTTTCCTATAGTGTTGCATTATGAACTGCATCCTGTTTTTCTTTCATTCAAAGTGGCCTCTCTACCGTCACTCTACCCAACTGAAAATGTTTACTCTGCCTATGTTTTTGGGCTTATTTCCTCAAGAAACAAAACAAGTGAGAGTTAGACCATATACCGGTTGTAAGTTTGATGTCCAACATCTTTGAGTTCCTCAGAAATTCCTTATTTCAATTATGAACTATTTAGTCTTTGACCATAGGCTGTCAGTGCATTCACACTGACAGCCTCAAAAAGTAAGTATGAACTCACTTCATTTGTAGATGCAGAGATACAGAGTAATATATCAGCAGTGGATATATTATTGTAAATTTTTTTGTGTTATCAGTGCACTTAGCCATACACACATTTGACCATCAATGGTCAGGCATTAATGCAATCTTTGGCATAAGAAGTAGCCTGTAATCAAAGTAACATTTCTGTTTTATTAATGATAGAGAGATTGTACCAGCTGTTAAAGACTGCTAAATGTGTGTCAAAGACATTTAAAACATGAATGGCTAAGGAGGAATAGTTTGTACTAAAGGGTATGGTTGTTCAGAAACTGCAATTTCATAATCTAGAATATAACAACAATTTTCTGCATTTGTTGCTTTTCAAGACAACCCACATTGTCAAAGAGATGTAGTTCATTGTTAGTGAAGGTGAGATACTGTGCTGTCATGTCTGATACTAACATGTTGACTGCAAGCTACAGCTTCATGATCATGACTCATGATGTGGGCTAACATTGTCCTTGAAGTGTTACCAAAATGTTATCTAAAAGATAAAGATTATTTTTGTATTTTGAAATGGGGTTGTACAACTTGTAAAATTGTGTTCTCATCATGATAAATCAGGTTATTTGAAACAAGAAAACACTGGTTTTCATAGCTGTTTACATGGGACTCCCCTGCTTTGATAGGGGAGAGTCATGACAGGCCAGGGTCTTTTGAGATTATATTCAGAGATGTTTTGGTCATTTTTGACATTTTATGTCAGTTTTGACCCATGACAACCTGTAAGATACATAATAGAATGACATAAGCCTTCCTGCTGGGCGGCAGGTCAAATTGAATAAACTTCAAAACTAAAAAATTTGGGAGTCCCAAAATGGCATTAATGAGAACCAATGATAAAAGGACATTTGGGCAGATGAACCTCGAAAAATAAAGTATGTTGCTGGTGATTTAGCCTCTGTAAATTGTAACTAAAACTGTTGATTTTATTTATGTTTTGTAACTAATCAAAATAAATGATGTTAAACATCAGTTTATGACATTGTTTATTTTTTACATGCCGTCATTTATTTTGGCAGCCCACTTAATGTGCAAGTTTGAGGTGACACATCAGAGTTCATCACAAGATCGGTGCAAAGGCCAAGCAGATCATTGGTGTTAGATTTATGTACCACTTACATATATTTTTTCTAAAACATAGAATACTTTGTTTATATTGTACTTTAATCTTTTGTACTTTATAATCATTTGAGCTTCTTTCACCACTATTTCTTTCTTTTTTGCTGCTGTAGCACCCAAGTTTCCCCTCAGGGGGATTAATAAAGTGTTATCTTACTTTCTACATTTTAATAAAATGTCCTTCCTTCCAGAAAACACCTGGTTTCTGCAGTACAAATTAACATATTGTCTGCTTTTGTTAATTTCAATTTCAACTAACACAATATGGCCCAAACAAATGCAGTAAAAAGCAGGATTGTTTTACAAAGTCTGCACCGAATTAGCACAGAATAGTATGAAATAGATTATCATACAGAAATAAAATTAATGGAAACAATTTTCAAAATCTATAAACCATGGTATGTATTTTAGGCAAATGTGATGCATAGTAAAATAATTACATATGCAAAAACACAAGAGGACCACACCTGACTGACTTGGAAATAAATAAATGAATTAAAAGATAAAATATTGTAAACTCCTGTAGTCGAATTTGTTTTCCTTCTAGTCAACTGAAGGTGTAGCCGAATCATTCCAATTCAACATACAAAGTGTGGAATATTAAAAACATATTACATCCATGTTGTGAAATAATATATTGACATAATAAATGCTGAGGGTTTGTTGGGTGTATGCTTTTGAAGATACACTGCAGACAAAGTACTGTGTTGGGCCCTCCTATAAATTGCAGTGCATAGTGCATAGGGTCTTCATAGAAACCTTCAAAGTTTTTATATTGACGAAAATAAAATCCTGCTTGAGAAAAATAAATCCTGGGATGAAAACAAAAGTCAAGATAATGTGCAACTTATTCATTTATACGTTTCAAATTTTTTGATTACTTTGTACATTTAATGTCTTTGCGTGTTTAAAATTAATGCAAATTAACCAAGTTTGCAGGCCAGTACTATCATTTCTACAACTTTGTTGCCGCGTAAACATTCCGCAACGTTTTTTTCCTGAATGCAACTCCACATTTGACTGTCTGCAACTTTATTGTTCTTTCAACAGCCGATAGCGACGAACAACGGTCTGACGCTACCATTGAAATGGCGTTCATGTAGTTAAATACGCCGTTATATTTGTAGTTATTGAGCTCGTTTAGGTCGCCTCGGGTTTCAGGTTTCTGGTCCAGTGTATTTACACTCACCTGACCTCTATATTTGGGCATTAAGGAGTTGATACACGAAAATGTGGTAAAGCAAATTGTTAATAATTTACGTTGCATAATAAGGCCTTAGCTACACCCGAGCTTGCGTAGTGATTACAACGGCTTTTGAACGCTTGGCCTGCCGCAGCTAGATGTCGGTAAGTTGCTAGGGCTAAATATCAATTTAGCTAGTATACGACACCTCTTCGTTTGGCTAACATTAATCAGTTGTATCAGATGCATATAGTGTTTCTTTCTATTTTAATAGATGCATTAATTGCACAAACTGGTTTCTGTTGTAAGTTAAAGTTAACATCTTCGCAACTGCTTAGGTTTAGCTACATCGGTGGCTAACATGGCTAACGTTAGCTTACTTGCTAAAAACGTTTGTGCTTTGATAGCAATACAACATTCACGGGACGTACCGTGTTTACAAACAGTGAACTAACCTTACGAGCTGTCAGTTGGCTACTGTTAACAACCAACTAGTTAGAAGAAGCAAAATAGCCTACTTCTAATACAATATCTGGGAATGGTATAACTGTTGCTTCCCTAGTTGTGTTTTTGAAGGATATGACATACTTTGATACTCTTAAGAGTAATGTTGTGCTACCAAAATGACTAGTTCCACCCTGCTAGCTCAGTTGCAGGAGTAGCTATTGTACGCTATTGCAGTAGCACGTTTTAACGTTAGTCCTTTACTGTGTGGAGTGTTTCTCAGTAATGTCACTCACATTACGAGTGAGTAAGTCGATACTAACGAGCTTGCAAGGCAATTCGTTATTGTCGTGTGTTATGGCAAGCTATTAACAAGTTTTTTTCTTTCTTTTATATTTCAACAGGTTTCCAAGTGAATCCTGGTAGACATGTGTATCAGTAAAATGAGTCTGGATGTGAAGTGACATATTTACACTTCAGTTCAACAGTCACATTACCCTTATTACATAAATAATAAAGCATTTAGTTTGATTTAGCAGAGATTAGGTTTTGGCATCTTAACATTAATAACGATTGAAGGGTACTTCTCACACACACACACACACACACACACAAAATATGGCATCTGTGCCAGTGTACTGCTTGTGTCGCTTGCCATACGATGTGACGCGCTTCATGATCGAGTGTGACATTTGTCAAGACTGGTTCCATGGAAGGTAAGTCATTTTCAGATGTCTTGATTTAGGTGGTTATATCTGTTGTCTTGGTGTACTCTCTGTGACCCAACACAGTTCATTCATCTGTTCTGCACATTCTTTGTCTGATATAAGAATGTTTTCTGTGTAGCTGTGTTGGCGTAGAGGAGGACAAAGCAGCTGAGATTGACCTGTATCACTGCCCAAACTGTCAGGTCACCCATGGGCCATCTGTCAGTAAGTTATCATTCCTTATGTATGTCTTTCTCAAAGTGTTATGATCTTATTGGTTTACTTTTACATAGCAATGCACTAGTTGATTTTTTTATTTTTACTCAGTGCGCAAACGGCGTGGAGGCAATAAGCAGACAGATGGTGGTGCTGCTGGAGCGAGAAATCCAAGTCGGCCTGTTAAGACCGGCAGCTCACAGTTTGTTAGGGAGTTACGGAGCCGAAACTTCCCAAAGTAAGTCTCTCCCACAAGGACAAAATGTTGTTATTCACAAGTTTAAAGAGAAAACCATGAATTCCATTAAATTATCTACTGGTGGTAGTGTGCATCACATATTGTTTCAATAACTAAAAGTGAGATGTGAACATTGGGTACTTTTATTGAACTGCTATTGCAATGTGATTGCATTATATTGTACTAGTGTTAATCTAATATAGATGGTACTGTGCTTACCCCGTGTATGATGTCCAATACTTTATTTTAACATGCCATGCTCAGACAGTTTCTGCTCTTAGGCTGGTTGGAGAGCCTATGTTGTACTGTAACGTAATTGTAAATCATTCTGTTTTTAATTTTTTTTCTGTGATCACAATCCAAATTTGTGGACGTCTGATTGTGTTTCTATGACAGTGCGGATGAAGTCTTGCTAAAGCCGTCTGGGGCCCAGCTGACAGTCGAGTTTCTTGAAGAACATTCATTCAGTGTTCCGGTCATGGTGCTGAGGCGAGATGGCCTAGGCATGACCCTTCCTCCATCATCATTTGGCGTCAGTGATGTAGAGCACTACATTGGTAAAGTTTTGACATAATTAGTACTAAATTTAGATACATAGATTTTTTTAATGTTAAATATTTAAGCTAATGTGTTTTAGGGATATTAAAATGTGTTGTGTTGGACATGGTACTTACATAATCTACACTTTCCTTAATTTGTTCTAATTGCAGGTGCAGACAAAGAGATTGATGTGATTGACGTGTCTCGCCAGTGTGACCTGAAGATGCGTTTGGGAGACTTTGCTGAATACTACAACAGCCCCAACAGAGACAAAGTGCTCAATGTCATCAGCCTGGAGTTCTCTGAGACCAGGTACACAAAAGACATAGTAACTTTACTGACTGTTCAGTTCGTCATTATGATACAGTGTGTTGTTACTTGAGTTTAAACTTCTCTATCAAATTCAGTTGATTTTAAAATAAATGAAATATATGAGTGTTTTGAAGACTAAAGACAAGTGTTGGACTTGTTTTAGGCTCTCAAACTTGGTGGAGACTCCAAAGATTGTGAGGAAACTGTCATGGGTAGAAAACCTCTGGCCTGAAGAGTCTGTGTTTGAACGCCCCAATGTGCAGAAGTATTGCCTAATGGGTGTGAAGGACAGCTACACAGACTTCCACATTGACTTTGGAGGAACTTCAGTATGGTACCATGTCCTGAGGGTGAGAGGAAAAATAATTTCAACCATGTTTGGGAAGTTATACTGACTGTAAAACATGTTTTTGTACGAATTGATATTATTTGCAATAAGCGCGCGTCTCTCTGTCTATTCAGGGTGAGAAAATCTTCTACCTAATTTCCCCCACCACAGCCAACTTGACACTTTTTGAGCGGTGGAGTTCCTCATCTAGCCAGAATGAAATGTTCTTTGGAGACCAAGTTGATATGTGCTACAAGTGCTCTGTCAAACAAGGAAACACCTTGTTCATACCAACAGGTAAGAAGTAATATTTCTCTTTGTTTTGTTAATTACAACTTTTAGCGAAGTTGTGATCAAACAAGTGAAGTCCAAAGATGTTTATACTTTTGTCATGTGGTTGTCTGTCAGGTTGGATCCATGCTGTGCTGACTCCAGTGGACTGTTTGGCCTTTGGAGGAAACTTTTTGCATAGTCTCAACATTGACATGCAGCTGCGGTTAGTTTCCTCAGGACTGTTTCCATGCCAAGTTCATGTAATCTTATTGTATCTTCATTACCCTTCAGATATGATGGAAACTCAAACATGAATGTCCTAAATGAACTCTTAGTCCCAGAATTATTGTAGTTCCTCACTTCTAGTCTATTGGCGTTCTTGTTCTTGGGGTTATTTTGGTCAAAAACGGCTATTGCTACTAGTTTCCAGTCACATGTCTACAGAGGTAATCTGCAGGTTCGTGGCAATAACCATTAATTCTCTGACTTTCCTGTGCTGTGCTGTAATTTTTAGGGCATATGAAATTGAGAAGCGATTAAGCACAGCCGACTTGTTCAGATTTCCCAACTTTGAGACTGTGTGCTGGTATGTTGGAAAGCACCTTCTTGATACGTTCAGAGGTGAGGGAGTTTCATAACTGATAATATTCACGTTATGTCTGTATGCAAATTACTTGATTGGCCTGTGTTGGTTGGTTTTTCATTGTGATATTATTAACCTTGTGCTATTCTGGCCTACAGGTTTGAGAGAAAACCGCAGACACCCTGCCACTTACCTGGTTCACGGAGCCAAGGCCCTGAACAATGCCTTCCGCGGCTGGACTCGTAAAGAGGTAGGCAAAATCTTATTACGTTATCTTAAACTATTTGTATATTATTCTTTCCTTGCATCCTTCTTTGTTTCATCACTTGGTTTATATCCCTCTATGACACTGGCATGTTAGAATATGATTGATTTTGCAACAGATAGTATAGTATACAAGCTCCAACAAATGGAGCAGAATTTCAACAGTAAAATAATTATTACATGAAATCATATTTTTGTGTAAATCATTACATAAAAGTATTACATTTTAAAAGGGGGTAATGCACAGGACATGTATCTCGAAAGGAAACCTGATTTGCAACATTAATAGAAAATATGTTATTTTAGGAAATACGCTTACTCACTTTCTGGCGGAGAGTGAGATCAGTACATCATTACAACTAATCTCACATCTGACCGTTAAGTATGGAGCTACAGCCAGCAGGCATTTAGTTTAGCACAAAGACTGGAAACCGGAAAACGGCTAGTTAAATGGTAACACAGACTGCCTAAGAGCACATCTAAAGCTCACCAATTAACAAGTTACATCTGTAATCTCTTAATACTCTGTTTAATCAGTATAAAAACACAACACCGTGGTTGATTCCAGGAAGTTACTGGTCACGGCCAAGAAACAGTCACATTAAAAAACTGATTAAACAATCAAGATGTAACTTGATAATTAGTAAGCTTTATAGGGGCTGGTAGGTAGATTTTTGTTATAATTTCACAGAGCTGCGTTAGCTGTTTCCCTGCTTCCCTTTCAGTCTTTTTGCTAACCGGCTGGTGGCTGTAGCTTCAACGCATGAATATGAGAGTGGTATTGATTTTCTTGTCTAATTCTCCATCAGAAAGCGAAGAAGCATATTTTGCAAAATTACACACTTATTCCTTTTTAATTTTTGAGTATAAACAAAAAAATGCAGAAGTAAAAAATACTTGTTTTATTCACCACAATATTAGATGTTACTCTGCAAAATATAGCGTGAGATGACTAATAGTTATCTCCCTACACTCAGGCTTTAGGAGAGCATGAAGTAGAGATTCCGGAAACCATCAATACTCAGACACTAGTGAAGGACCTGGCAAAGGAGATTCGTCTGGTTGAGGTAAATGGTAGAATCATTGAAAGTATGTGCATGCTTTTAGCTTTGTTTTGAGCTTTTTTTAATTTTATTTTATGTGAGAATATTACCATTACTTTTTTGGCTTTATTGCATAAACAGTACCCTCCCTCTCTTTTGATAGGACATCTTCCAGCAAAACATTGGCCGCACTGGACCTCAGTTTCCTGGTTCACCACTCTCTAAAGCTCCACTGACCACCTCTCAGAATTCAGGACGCCCCCCTGGAAAAAAGAAAGGGCCCAAGCCCAAGGAGGTGATAGGGGCACTTGGACCCCCAGGAACCAAGAAAAAGAATCAGAAGGGGCTACTTAAGGCAGAAGCAGGAGAACTTGATCTCATTGAGATCCACACCAAACATACTCTCAAAAAATTTCAACCTAGCAAGTCCAAAAACAAGAACAAGGTATGACATTTGCTGACATTTGTGATTACATTTGGAATGCTTATCCAGCATTTTGTTTTTGTGTCTAAGTGGTCATCCTTATATTTGCTTGCAATTGTTATCTGTCCAGTTGGAGTTGCCTTTAGAGGAGTTTGAAGGGAAGCTAAATAAAAGCAAACTGAAACTTGTGCTCACCAATGGAAAAATCCGAGGGTAAGCTTTGCAGCTATTTGGTGTGTTTCTATTACTACTGGGATCTCATGGTCTTATCAAAGGTTTGGGTTCTTACCTGTTGATCCTCTGGCTTTAGTAAGAAGGATGGCAGCAGTAATGGTGCAGGAAGTGCTCGAAACTACAAACATCTTGCCTTGGAGGGATCAAGTCTGTCTGACTTGGAGTCCGAAGATGAGCTGCAGATTGACGAGACCCCTCCTCCGAGACGCAAGCCTGCAGGACCTGGCAAGAAAAAGAAACTAAGCGGTGAGAATTTGACTTTAAACTATACTCTTGAATGGACATAGATTTATTTAATTTCTTTACCCTACCAGCAAAGTATATGAGAGATCAGTACTCTTGAACTGTTGGCTATATGTTATACCTAATGTAGTAGTATGGTTTCAAATCCAGCTGGCTACTTTAACCTAATTGTGTTCAAATGACTTCAGGTCTTCCTAGGAAGCTTCCCAGAGCCAAGCCCTGCTCTGACCCCAATCGCATCAGGGAGCCAGGAGAGGTAGACTTTGACATTGAGGTGAGATTATTATGGATGGATAACAGCCCAAAGATTAACACAATTATTTTTCTGACATGTTATTGCAACTGTAAAGATTACAGACAATAAGACAACATTATAGCTTTGAGTTTAGGTTTGTTATCCTTTTCATACCAAACATACCTGGCTCTACGTCTACATTTAGCATCGAGCTGGTCACAGGTCATCACAAATTATGTTTGTTTGAATTTAATTAAGCAACTACAATCTGTCACCCCGCATGTGTCATGCATTGTCCACCAGAACTGTCTTATTGAGTCAGAAGTAGCAATAGCATGTTTGTGCATGTGGCTTCAGGAGGATTACACCACAGATGAAGAGGCACTAGCGGCCCACGGAGTGAAGGGTGGTGCGGGGGGCATTCTGGACTTATTGAAGGCCAGCAAGCAAGTGGCAGGCTTGGACGCAGCAACTCTCAGGTTAGATCTCATTGATCACCAGTGATGCTTTTATTTTTTTTTATTTAACACTCAAATTCAAGAAGATTCTGTGATGGTGCTTTAGAATATATTTATTTAAATGGGTACTTTTAATTTGAGTTTCATGAAGCTATGTGTTTGAAACATACTTCTTGATCATTGGATACCTGTGACTAAAGCAATAGTTTAGAACACCAGTGGGAATAAATTTCTCTCTGTATTTCAAGAATCCAATAACCTTTGAAACTTGCATAGTTTATTTTGCAACGGCTCTGACACTACACTACATTTAGGTTATTTTTTAGATGATGAGTGATTGTCCAACTCTGTCCTTCTCTCAGTGAGGAAGCTCCAGCCTCTCCCAGTACCCGCGATGCCATTCAGGGTATGCTGTCCATGGCCAACCCGCCTTCGTCATCCTCATCTTCCTCATCTTCATCTCCCTTATCGATTTCTGGAGGCCTGACAGAGGGATTAGGGCTGGTCAAGGAAAAGGGTGGCAAGGCAGTATGGGTGACTGGAGGGGTCAAAAAGACAGGAAGTCCTGAGAAAAAACCTGTCATTCAGCGACCTGGAAAACGACAAATTAAACGGCCAGCCCGTCACCTTAGTGATGAGGAGAGTCCAGATGAGCAAGAGACTCTGGGAACCTGTTTTAAAGATTCAGACTATGGTGAGCAATACACGCAATGACATACACCTGCTGCTGTACAAATCAATGCTAGTCAAAGCCCTGAAATTTATAGGTTTTACTGATCAAGCCAATGTTTAATTATCACATTTTTGTTTAAGTGTACCCGTCCTTGGAGTCTGATGAGGAGGACCATGCTAACAAGGCTAAGATGAAGCGGAAGAAAAACTGGGATGACACACCTTGGAGCCCAAAAGGTACTTAGCTTGAATATAGCAGCAAGACATATGAGATTTTCTTTTTAGCTTTCTGATGATCTCATAATAATTTCTTTTCATTTATAGCCAGGGTGATGCCCACCCTTCCCAAACAGGATCGACCAGCCAGGGAAGGGGCTAGAGTCGCATCTGTAGAAACTGGTCTCGCAGCAGCTGCTGCTAAGCTGGCACAGCAAGTGAGTTGGAAAATAAAGCATACTGGTCTTTGAAGTGTCTAGTGAATAATGTGGAGCAGGGGTGGACTGGGATAATAATTAAGTCCAGGAATATAAAGTCAGCCCAGGCCAGTATCCACACATTAATAACAAACCATGTGTACTGTAGGCGTTGTTTAAATATTTACTGTTAATGCCAGTAACATTTTTTGTTTTGTTACTACACACAAAAACTGCTTCAGTATACATTCAAAATACTTAAAAACAGCCAGGGTCAAGCCACTTTCAAGAGTTGGTCAATTGCACTTCCATGATTCAGAGCTCTGACTGTACTGACCGTTAAGAAAATCTGGTAGCCGTTTCACTTTCACAAGACAAAACAGTATACAAGCCTTAATTTTCCTGCTTTTAGAGCATGTGTTGATACCATTTATTAGTCTTAGAAACCTAAAATCAACAGTCTACCCCATGTTGTTTTTACTGTAATTTACCCATTTCATTTTGTATTTTAACAATGGTCTGACTCCAGGAATTCTCCTGGTTCTCCCGACTGCCACTCAGTGCCTGATGTGGAGTAGCATCTTTCACTAAAAGATTATGATTCTTTTTTCTTTTTTTTTGGTTGGTTGGTTCAGGAGCAGCAAAAGCCTGCTAAAAGGAAGTACACCAAAAAGCAACGCCCTCCCGCTCCTGTAGTCACTCCTCCCCCTGTTCAGCCTGAGCCAGCCCCACCCTCGCCACCACCTGCTCCAGAGTCTGCAGCAGACTTCAGCCCAGACAGGAGGATGGATTACTACTCTGCTAGTCTGTTGGACCATGAATACACAGCGGGACCTGGACCTTTTGGCCCTGGAGGCCCTAGAGGCAGCGGAGCAATGGCCCCTGGTGTATTTCTCACTTCACGCCGACCCTCACTGTCTCCGCAGAACAGCAGCTCTCACTCTGGTGCATCCCCTGCAGGTTTAGCCAGCCAAGGCACAACAGGTGTTGGTCAAGGTAAGCATAAACTTGAGGCATTGACAGCATCATTTCATATCTCGGTGACCGTATATTTTCTCATGTATTTTCTCTTTTCACTTTTATTAGGGAAACGTCCAAAGAAAGGACTTGCAACCGCAAAACAGAGACTTGGGAAAATTTTGAAAATTCACCGCAATGGCAAACTTCTCTTGTGAGATATGTTGGAAATGTGGCTGAAGGCTTTTAAATGGGAATGAAGAAAAGGGCTTTTGTGAAAGTAGGTCTGAAGGAAATAGAGATAGAGATCTATATTTTGTACTCCAGATAAATTTGTTTACTGTTTTCACCGGTTATTGAACCTCACTATATCTTGTCCTACACCAATTACCCTACCCAGCTAATTTATCAGCCTGTTTTGGCACTCCACTTAACTATGTCTGCATAAAGGTATTGTCAGAGGCATGTCTGTGTCTTTAAACAAATCATGTGGTAACTCTTAATGATCACATATTATTTGACATTGGCAAGGGGAAATTGTAACATGCATTTCAAAATGACAGGTGGACAGTGATTTAAGTAGAAAGGCTTCTTTTGTTTAGGCTATTTTAGTGGCTTTATTTATGCAAAGACATTTTACTCCATAGATTTTTAAAAGGGAAAGAAAAACAACACATTTTCCAGTCTGGTACAATGTAATGTCTTTATAACCCCCAGACACAGTCATGCAGATGTAGTATTGTATTTAGTTATCTTTTTACCTCATAAAACACATTTATGTGTGGTATAATGATTACAGGAAACCAATCTTTACACACAAACAGTTTTGCAAAAAGTCACTGTATGCACATGGTCTGCACCCAGTATGCCACATGCATTAATTATTCGAGGAATTTGTCTGATATTTGTATAACTCACTTTCCTCCGTATACTGTAGCTCCACATGTGAAATACAAAGCACTTAACTGATGCTAAGAGTAACATCATATGATTGTATTTATTCTGATCATATTTATTTAACAAGGCAACATTTAGCCATCTCTTAGCCTGTTTTAATGTACGTTTTTTACCACCTCATCTTCTTGGTCCCTACTTTAATTATTTCCAACCACTTTACAATACGTGTACAAAAAATGTATCCATTGCTTTGGTAGACTTTTTTTACAGTTTAAGTTGTCGTTGTAAATATTTGTAATATTTGTAATTTATATAGCTACATTGGAAGAGACTAGTTTCCTGCAAGTTGCCATAAATTGTGCCCCAAGTGTTGGCAGGATTTTTGGGTCAGATCTAGAGATGTGCTTTATTTCCACAGAATGTACTAGTGATAAAATGTTGGCAGAAGTGTAGATTTAATTGTGTGAAAGTGTGAGGCTGCAGGATATGAAAAATATGTAAATATATGTTGTAATTTAAGTTCTTTTATAGTTCAAAAACTTTGAAATCTTTCTAAACATAACTTGTACATGATACATTGCTGTATTTGGAAAATATATGAAATAGTTAATTTTTTATATTTGTACACAGTAATTGTCATGCTTAGTTTGTCATGTTGTCTTGTCAGTGTAATAGTGGAAGTGTTCTGGAAAAAATTGCCCTTGTTTAATTTCATCAATTTAGTTTTTTATTAATTATTGTTGATATTCACTCTTGTGTTGGTGTGTACTGTGTTTTAAACATGATGTGTTTAAATGCGACCAGGAACAGATAAAATATACCTTGGGCAAAATTTATTTTTTCATTGAATTTATTATAGGATGACCAAAGTGTGATTTGAGGGCAAAATGAATGGTTTGATTTTTACTATGCTTTAATCTACTGCAGAACTCAGCTTTCATTAAACTTACCAAGCAGGAATTTAGGTATTTTTCTGTATTGGAAAGTCATCAAAATACAACAAGAAATACACATCTACACTTAACTATTTCTTTAAATTAAAGTACAAAGTTTAAATTGCGAATAAGCCATTTTAAATAATATCTTTGAATGACTTTTGTTGTACGTGTTAATATACTATTATGTTCACTTCTAAAAAGTGCTCAATTTTAAATGCAAGTTTCCCCGTCTACATAGGGGTTCAATATATTTATTATTAAACGTGTCCGGTTTTTATTATATCAATTGTCAGTGGATTTGAATACATTTTCATATTAAACGGAATTAAAATTTTATTTTCATAAAGCCTAGCGAATTCTGCTGTGTGCATTCGTGTGCACATCTAATCACAACGTTGAGGCTGGAAACGCCAGTTAATACGGTATGCCTTCTTTGAGACGACAACGCACTAGCGTCGTTTTTCTACAACAATTACAAGGGAGTGCCCTGGGTAAACGCAACAGCAGGTATTCTCGCGAGATCCAAACTGCCCTACCACTCGCTAGTGCAAGATGGAGAAGCAAATGTAACACGCATTCGAGGTAAGCAAAACGACTTATTCCATAGCATTGACATGGGTTTTAGCTAAGTGGTGGCACACATTTTTCTTCCTTAACAACTACCGTCGATGATTCGCACCCGTCACGGGAATCGAAGACCACACAACTAGTGTCTTTTTAAGGGTAAAGTACGGATCTAATGCTGTGTAAATCGCCATTTTTAATTTAGCCATGATTCCACTGATAGAGCATTGTGCGGAGCACTCGCTGCTAGCTAGTTAGCTCGCGCGAAACCATACACGCCACACACATACACACACTCATGTTCACTCTGTGTGGGTATGTGAGCCTCTGTACAAGTTAAAAGTACGTTACGTGTCAAAGCTGTATCCTCGTTGAATGGCTACCACACTTTCCGCGAGAATGATAGATATAACCGGTGAGAGTATAATGTGTCAGGTTGCAGATTTGACTTTTCGTAATCTGCTAATGTTAGCCCTCAAAGCTGAATTGGAGACGGAGTAACTAGCGCTAACGTTAGCCTAAACTGCTAGTGAACCTAGCTAACGTCACCTAACTAGCTTATAAGTTTGCAAACGTTTGCGCCACCATTGACTTAACCTTAGATGCCCCAGTATTATTGGATAAAATGAGCTGATTTTACACGATTACCACCACTACCCTAGATTACTAGGGAGTGATAAACGAGCTAGGGGTAATGTTACTCAAACTAAGGTACTATCCACGGCCATTACTTTATTCTCTGATTCAGATGATCTGACCACTTCACAACGTCAGTTTCTAGTATTGAATTTAATAATGCGTTGTTTGTGGATGTAATTCGTTGATAGGGGGAGCATCATACTGTCAAATAGACTTAAAACCACTAACGCACATCACACTTGCAAGTCTTTTGAAAGCAAGCAGTGATGCCTCTCTATTTTAATGTAAATGTAGTCTAGTGAGTCCGTGGTACCTGTCAGCGTATCCTTTGGTCCTTGTCATCCTCCCAATCGATGACCATAGTGATTACATGAAAAAGAAAAACAGGAGGAGTGGACTTACTGCAAAGAATTCTCAATACTGTATTGATTTATTCTGTTACAAAACAAGTGAGTTTATTAATTCATGCCATCCCTTAGCTGGCACATTAAAGCTGATCTGCATCTGCAGTGCACACCGAAAGCTATCTTTAAAGCACAGACAGCTGACATTTGTTTATTCATAATGAGATTTACAGAAATGTATAATAAATTTGATTGACCTAACCAAGGAGGCATGCACTGGATTAACGAAAGCAAGTCTGAGCTCAGTAGCCTAGTTGCGTGGCTGACAAATCAGTTCTTATATACAACTTCTTATTAGAGAAATATGAGAAATATGATTGGGAGTGATGTTTCTAATCCATGCCCCTAATAAGAACTGATAACACACATTAGAGATGGACATTCTCCATGGTTACAAACAAGATATCAAATAAGTCAATATGTTCTTGAATAATGCTTTATAATTAAACATGCAATTAATACTGCACACATTTTCTTGAGACATGTAAAACTGCAGAGGTCTGATAGAGACACATGCATACACAATCAAACTTGACATAAAAGGAAAGCATGCAGACCCCAAATCTAGAAAGATAGAGGTGTGATATCAAAGTGTCAATGGCAAAGAAAGCCCAATGGGTACAGTTCTGTTTCAGGTTTTAATTAGATATCAGGAAAAAGTTAAATGTTTAACAGTATATAACTGATCAAAAAACACATTTTGTAGTTTTAATAGAATTATGTTTCCCTCATAACACATTGATCGACATTATCACAGTATTTCATAATGTAGTTGAGATTTAAGTTGCCATAAATAGTTAGTCTTTTTACAAGCTTTATTAGTGTGTAAACCTGTCAGTATGTTTTACCAAGAATTAAGCAGCTTAAATATTCTTATTCGGTCATATCTGATTTGATTGTTTCTGTGTTTTCAGATATCTTAAAGAAACTGCAAAGCAAGCCAAGGATGACAATGGTGGAGCTATTGAACCAAATCAGTTTCTGGTATGTACTGCTAACCTATTTACTACACTGACAAACACTGTTCTGGTGAAACGTGAATAAATAAGGAATACAGTGATTTTCCATCAATATGTGCTTCCAAGCATAGACCATCCTTCAAAACAAGTTAACCATGGCTTAGAGTTAATATCATGAACCACACATACGGTAATAAACAAGAAGTAATGTTCTTCCTTTCCAAACACAAGAATTGTCAGATATTTCTGGCAATGAAAGTAGGTGTATCTGAATTATTTTGTTCCGTAACCCAAACTCTTAGTTCTTCACAGTCGTTAATACAAAAAAGATTGTATAGCTTCTTACATGGACATTTCACCCTACACAATGTAAACTTATTTTCGTCATTCCTGTGGCCTTATCTATCCATCCAGATGGTGATGGTGTGATTTAGTGTCATTTGCATTTATTAGCTGTAGTTCACCTCAGTAGCTCAGTGGTGCAGGGTTTGTGCTGCTCATAACACCAGAAAAAATCACCAACTCTTAAAGGCTGACCAGTATGAAATTTGAGAAATTCTATCTTAAATTAACTTGAGTCGAAATCAAGTCATTCTAAATAAATATTTTAAGTTTTAAATAAGAACAATATGGGTCAAAAGCATCGTGTTTCTAGAAAGTAGTTATGTGCTGCAATGTAAATTTGCACTTCTGCCAATATACAACAATATTTGTGATAATCCAAAATCATCTATGAAAAACATGGGAGTAATTTATCATGATAATCCACAGATGTTGTCAAGAGTTTCATTAAATTAGTCTTAATGTATGCTTTGAGTTTGCCTACAAGTGAGTGTGTCATTGAAATTCATGGAATTAATAGGCCAAAAGAAGTGTCTGTTGTGTATCAATTAAGAGAGGATCTGCTTCAAGATTGGAAACATTAAAAAAAATAAATTAAGATGTTACTGGGTAGATGAAACTCCAGAGGAAACATTATGTAAATTAATTTGTGATTTAAAAGAAAATAAATAGAATGTTTAATCCCACTGACTTTAATTGATTGGTGCATCAGTCTTGGATAAAGATGGTGCATTTGACATAATATACTATATGCCTTTGGGTATTATAAATGGAAGAGCAGGTTGCTTGACATTCCTGAACTTTCAATACTTCAAAGTGTGAATACAGTTTTTCAGAGGCTTCAGTGATCACATGTTATACTGCAAGGCACTGTTCTGGAAATTGTCTGTTTTTGATGAAACTTACAGCAGTAATAATGATGCTAATAAGTTACTATTTATTAATTAAACATCTTCCACAATAATAATGTTAACATAACATGTTAACATCTTAAAATACAAAAATTAACTTTTTGTGTGTATTTTATTCTATATTTCAATTTTATAGGCAATGTGGGTGATAAGGTTCGCCAAATAAAACTGCCCTTTATAAAAATGTCAACGTGTAAACCCCCAAAACACCTGAAATAGTCAGTGTCCATATCACTTGTGTTTTATGTAGACTTATCAGGCCAGCTTTAGGAGAATTAATTTAGCACATGATTAGTGTTTCTTGAGATAGGAAATATTGGTCTGGTACATATGTTAGTGTGGTTAACCTAAAAACACCACTTTATCTACTCAACCACCTGAAGAATTATCAACATTAAAGTTCATCATTGCCAACACAAACTAAGATGCTGAATGCCTCTTTGTTTCATTATTAACTGTGCTCCAGTTTTAGTAAATATGCTCTTTAAAATTTGAGCTTTACTTTTGTATGTATGTATCAAATACTGCAGCTGTGTTGATCCATTGTGTTTTAATGTTTCAATATTAAATTATTTTTGGGTCACTATTCACCATCAGTTGCATGGTTACTTGGATGCACATAAGAAATACATCCCCCCACATGGTGTGGTTGACAGTTGTGCACCTGATACATTTTGATAAATTAAAGAATTTTGTAGTCATATTAATTATTATTGTAGTGGGGTTTTTTGTTGTTGCGGATGTTATCAGAGACCTGTGTTGCTCTTCAGTGTTAAGGACCGTATAAAATGTTACGGTGATGCGTTCCACAGAGGGCCAATTGCCCCATATTAACATGCGCTGCATCGATAAACAGTGGCCACTCGTTCTCTGCCGTAGCGTTTTCACTTTTTGCACAACACCCAGAGTCATGATGACTGTGCCAACATCCAGTGCCTATGTGCTATGGAAACAAGCGCGGATACTCTGAAAAATAATACAACGGACGGATAAACGCACTGCTTTACCGAGCCCGTAGTCAATTTGTCAGAACAAAAACTGAAAACAAAACTCGCAGTGTCACGTTAGACCCGTCCGACAATGATTCAGCGAGTTATTATGCGTTTCTGCTTCCTACTCCACTAACGGCAGCTAGCTTGCTAGCTAGCGCGTGCTACGACTGTCTAGCCGAGGAACCAGGGTAAGAGCCATGGCAAAGTAACGTTACCTGGTTCCAGGTATTTGACAGACACCCATCTTACTGTCGCTGGTCACTGAGTGGTGTTTGCGGTTTCGTTTTTACTTAAAGCGGGGATGGTGCTAGAGTGGGGAATACGGGCTTCTTTTGCGGCCTACTCATCCTCGACCTAAATTAGTCAAGAGTCAGGTCATGAGAGCATGGTGAATTTGTGTGATTTGAATTGACAGCTGTAGCACAAATAGCTAAATCGCTTGATTTTTGGGTAGCCAGATCTTAGGCGTTTGCCGGCGAATACACACATGCCTTTATGACGTTTATGACTTGGTTGACTTTTATACGATCTGGTGGTATTGAAATGCTTTGAAGTATGTCAAGAGAACTGCTAACGTTACCGGTAGCTCACTGTTAGCGTGTCAGGGGCTAACATCAACTCCGTAGCAAACGTTACCGATCGATTTATTTGGTACGTTGAGCTTCCCGGCGTGTTTTGTTTTGTAAGACGTTTTCCTAGCCGGTCACCAAGCAAACTAATCTCGTTTGTGACTAGTAACTGCGGTCTAACTTGTGTGTATAGTGACTTGTTAACATTAGGTAAATAACGTTGTGCTATTAGCAAGGGTGCGTTAGCTAGGTGGCTATAACTTTAACCTGTCAGCGTTAAGTCACTGGAGTTGATGATGGGAAAGCATACAGTCAGGTAGCGATCAGTTTTGTTGAGATTATCACTTGGATCCCAAGTGTATGAAATGCTACACAAATGTTTTTAGACCATTAAAGAGGTCACATCCTGATTTGATTAACTTTGTGTCGTATGTTGCTAGCTAGCCACTAGCTAATGCTCGGTCTGCTTTGTGGTGGTCAGACCTCGCTAGATTACAAAAGAATTGTCGTTAATCACCTTTCATCTAATGATTGTGATAAGTCATTTGTTGCCCACTGCAAATTTTTTGAGGGAAATGGTACCCAAATCCACTGCCCTTGCTTATTAGTTGAGTGCTTTGCCAAAATTCAGGATTGGTAACTTATTGTCTGTATTTTATAGTAAATTATGTTCTAACTTCCATGTATATGTATTGTCAGGATCCACTGGTATGCGTCCTTTTTATGAATTGGATGGTAACCAGTTCATTTACAGCTTAACCCACAACCTTTTGTTGCAAACTATCCTTTCTTGAGATTGATGCATCTTGTAACCTTGTGGGCACATTTTAAAATTAAATTTGTATTGTGGCATGTGGGACACTGTTGCTCGTTTTGATTTTTACTATATTTTTGCAGGTAAAATGACTGGAATATGCTGTTAAGTGGGTATTGCCAAATTATTTTCTGTAAGTACATTTCAAGCTATGTCCAATGTTATCAATTCTGCATCTGAATGTCTCATTGGTTTCAAGTGTTCATATGTTTAAAGTGCAATAGTTGGCTTCTTTACAAATTATAAGTAGTTATGTATCATAACATATTGAAATTTGGCATAAATTGTTTTCTGATGTACATTGAAATTGCTCAACAGGAGTAACAAAGAGATTATCGACAATGAAGGTCGACAGAAGCAAGTTAAAGAAAACTCCTACAGAAGCTGTGAGTATGCATATTACTGTGTGTGATCATTTCTAGCCTCATTAATGCCTAATTTCCCTACAGTTGGGATACCCAGGCTGAGCTTTACTATGACTGCGTGTGATAGGAGCCCATAATGGGGGCACAGCCCCTTTTCTATATAATAGGAGATCTTAGTAAAATGTGTTGCTTACTGTGATGTGTTGGAAGTTTGAGATTTGTGCAAACACTAGACACCTGGTACCTGCAACTTTTCATCTAATTAGTTTACATTAGCTGTTCCTTTTTATCATTCTTCGATTGCAAAATTATCAAGAGCATATAAAACAAGGAGTAAGTAGGCTGTCAGTTGCTAACCTTTGTGACAGTAAAGGTGTACTTCCTAGAGGTGCTTCACAATACGTCATAGCATTGTTAAGCATTGAAGCAGCAGCTGGAAATTTTTGGTTTGCATAGTAATAACACAGCAATTACACCTCTGAGGTTACATTAAAGGAAATAAGATCACCAAACTGTAAGGTATATCTGTTAAGCTGCCTTATTCTTTATGCATGTATGATGGTCGACTCTATTGAGCCAGTCATTTTAGTGCAGTGACACATCTCCACATCTTGGTGATAGTTTGGGTCTGCCCCTAAGCAGTACAGAAATATTGCAGGTCAGTCTGGTTTCCTCCTACTGAGAGGTCACTGAGGAAATGCACATTTTAATGTCTCTGCATGTCAGTGTTGCTAACGTGTGTTGGTAAAAAAAAACAGGCATAGGTTGTCTATGTGCTCTGCTTGACTAACCATTTTGTGCTCCTTTTGAACCAACAGCCTGCAGACTGTAGGATACTTATAGAGAAGCTCAAGGCATGTAGTGATGAGCAACTACTGGTTGAACTGCAGCACATCAAGACCTGGAATATTGGCAAGGTAAGCCCCAAAGAAAAGTCTGAGGGGAGAGGCACCTCCCTCAGTGTTTATACTGTTATGACAGTGTTGCTGCTGGTCAAGACTGTGTGGAATATCATGGACGTGTGAGTCAGAAATTTGACAGGCACTGGGACCTGTCTTAGACTGTGTGTACCAGGGTGGGAAATCAACTTTTTAAAATCTGAACCTCTACCAGCTGCAGACAGATAAATCACAAACTCGCTGTTTTATGGTCATGTTATCTAAAAACTTTGTCGTAAATACAGGTTACCGGAACAAGTATGAAATAGTGCTTTAATCATGGCTCATCGATTCTACATGTTAACCAGTAGTCACAAATTATTTTAACATTGTGACATCATCTGACAAAATCAGCATAAATACAAATACAATGACAACAGCTAATGTGGTGTTATCGGCTATATCAACATTTAAAATTAGGGATTACGCATTTTCTTCTTAACTTAACAAGCCAACTGACTGGGCAGAGTGTCAGCCCTTTAAAATATCTGTTCAGTTCTCATGCTAAATACAGCCAAATCTATGATTGAGTTTTTCTCATTTGTCTTGTTGTCTCACAATGGAATGAGTATGAAATACTGATTTTAATTGTGGCTCATCGATACTAGTCAGTGCACCACAAATCATTGTTTTCACATCTCAATTTTATTTGACAAAATCAACATAAATACAGATGAATTACTTCAGCTATACTGACATTTAAAATGAGAGATCACAAAAATCACGAGGTAAGTTATAGGTGACATCAAAGTTTGTTTTGGAAAAAGGTTGGTTTTTGGGTGAGAACAATGCTGTTTTAGTTTGTGTGGAGGGCTGAAACTGAGAATGTGCTTAATGGGTTGTACCTGTACCAGGATACCTTGATTTTTCAATAAGTAATTACTATTCCCTTGTATTCGTGAGCAGTTTGAATTTGGATATAATGCCTCTGCTCCACCAGAAAGAGAGTAGGGAAGAAAATGTTCATACCACTCTGAATATAAACAGGTTGAAAGTGTTTAAACATCTCTTGGATGGTGGTTTTCAACAGCTTTATTTGTACACTGTTCATGTGTCCTAATTGTTAAAACAATTGACTGTAATCACTTAAAACTATGTATGAACTAAAAAAAACTAAACTACATACAAATAAACTAGCTAACTAAGATATTAAATATTGTCCATTTTATCTATGCTGTGAAGAGTCATTGCATTTCACACAAGGCTTACTTTCGGAAATTTGTCATGTGTGTGGATCGGTCTTGCGATCATTCATCATCTTTGATACTTGACCTGTACTGGATTGATCACTTAAAATTATTTTTGTTTTCAACAGTGTGAGCTGTACCACTGGGTGGATCTGCTGGACCGGTTTGATGGCATCCTGTGTGATGCTGGCCAGACAGTGGAGAGTATGTCATGGCTGCTGGTGTGTGATCGTCCCGACAACGGACAGCTCAAAGCCCTACTTTTGGCGGTGCTCAACTTCACAGCCCTGCTCATTGAGTATAGCTTTTCTAGGCACCTCTACAGCTCCATAGAGGTAAACTTGAACCTACTACACTCTCAACCACAACTATGCTTTTCTGGACTGTCCATGTGTCACAGAGGAAAATGTGAAGCAGCCCTCTAACTTTAACCCTTTTTTTTTCTTCTACCTCTTCCACTACAGCACTTAACCACCTTGTTAGCGTCATGTGACATGCAGGTGGTCCTGTCTGTCCTGAACCTGCTCTATGTGTTCAGTAAGCGCTCCAACTACATCACAAGACTGGGATCTGACAAAAGGACGCCTCTACTGGCCCGTCTGCAACACCTGGCTGAGGTCTAGTGAATGCCGTTGTTTTCCTATTGCCATGATTCCAGTTGTCCCTCAAGAGAAAGAGCTGTATTGTTTAGTCTCTTTGTTCTCTTCTGTAGAGCTGGGGGGGAAAGGAGAATGGCTTTGGTCTAGCTGAGTGCTGCAGGGATCTGCTTATGACGGTAAGAATTTTACAGAGTGATGTTCAAGGACTCTGTCAACTACCAACAGCTAAGGGACTATTAGTTTTATGTGTATAAATAAAGGCTGTCAAATTAGACTAATTAACCACTATTTATAAACTGTTTTCTTACAATGCTGCCACCTGTTGGTACATGGGCAGAAGTACCCTCCCAGTGCCACCACGCTGCACTTCGAGTTTTACGCTGAACCGGGCCCTGATGTCAAAGTAGAGAGGAAGGTAACGGTCAAGGCATTTATGCAGTCATTATGTAATAAAAACTGAAACCTTTTGGAATATTGCGTTGATCTTCTTTCCTAAACCTTTCTGAACTCTTGTTTTCCCCAGCAGACAAGTAGTAACACACTACACTATATTCACATCGAGCAGCTTGACAAGGTAGAGGCAGATTAGAATTGTTATTAACAGTTGAGTAATAGTACCTCAGGTTCTTCAGCTTAAACATGGTGCTCTGTCTCAGATTTCAGAGAGCCCATCTGAGATCATGGAGTCGCTGACAGTGATGTACAACATCCCTAAAGACAAGCAGACCCTGCTTTTCACACACATTCGACTGGCCCATGGTTTCTCCAATCATAAAAAAAGGTTGCAGGCTGTGCAGGCCCGACTACATGCAATCTCTATACTGGGTAAGTAGAAGCCATCTTTCCAAGACAAAGTGATAGAATTTAGCTCCCAAGTTTTAACTGCTGACTTTTAATGTGTCTTTGCAGTGTATTCAAATGCACTCCAAGAGTCAGCCAACAGTATTCTGTATAATGGCCTGATAGAGGAACTGGTGGATGTGTTACAGATTACAGACAAACAGCTTGTGGTAAGAATGAAGTTTGCCTTTTCTGCTTGATCACCGTCATTCCACTAAATGCGTATGCCACAGTAGCACTGTATTTGTGAAATTACGTTGGATATCTTTTGCTGCTTTTGTCAAACGAAGATTACTTTCAGATTATCTTAATGTTTGAATTCTCAAGTGTCAATGTAGAAGTATCATCAAGTCCCTTTTTATTTTGTGTTTCCTGAATGCTGTACTTGATTTTGTTCTTCAGGATATCAAGGCAGCATCTTTGCGCACTTTAACCTCGATTGTCCATCTGGAGCGGACGCCCAAGCTATCCAACATCATCGACTGCACCGGCACTGCCTCCTACCATGGCTTCTTGCCTGTGTTGGTGCGCAACTGTATACAAGCAATGATTGGTGAGAATGCGGCCAGTACTACTTGTGTAACAGTTGACTGTGTGATGCACCACAAAATGGGACGATTAAGATCGAGGGTTGTTTAACTTTTGATTTCCATTTCCTAGACCCTCTGATGGAACCATACCCACACCAGTTTGCCACTGCACTGTTCTCATTCCTCTACCACTTGGCTAGCTATGATGCTGGAGGGGAAGCCCTGGTCTCATGTGGCATGATGGAAGCCCTCCTTAAGGTATATCCTGGTCCTACTAATACGTCAATACAATAAACTGTATGTAAAGATGGACAACGTGTCTCCACTTCCTCCGATTCTTCAGAATCAGAAACAGGTTTATTGCCAAGTAGGTTTTACACGTACAAGGAATTTGCTTTGGTGTTGGTGCAATAAAAACTGAATATAAAAATAAGTGACATAAGACAAAGAAAATAAGATAAAATAGAGATAGAAATTTTAAACAAAAAACAAACTTTACAGTAATATGCATATTACAGCTGTACACATGTGCAAAGCTCACAGTATGCAATACAGTATGCAATATTCAAAATTAATTCAGAATATCCTGCTGCCATCTTGTGCTGGTGTCATCATTTGGAGCCAGAGTCTGCGCAGTAATGATCCACGGTGGAGCTGATGTATCAAGGTCCCGCCCATACACCTGCCTGAACCAATCTTGAGAACATACATCAGTGTGATAAGAACTACCTAAAATGACAGAAACCATGTGGGAACATTTTATTTGACTTTTACTTCGATTTTTCAGTTTGGCCCATGTCCCATCTGCTAACATAGAGCTAACTTTTCAAGAAATGAAATTGCCCTTTTTATTATTATTTTCTTTTGTAGGTGATCAAGTTCCTGGGTGATGAGCAGGACCAGATCACCTTTGTAACGCGAGCAGTGCGGGTCGTGGACCTAATCACCAATCTTGACATGGCTGCCTTTCAGTCCCACAGCGGCCTTTCCATTTTCATCTGCAGGCTAGAGGTTGGTTTTTCACTTTGCTTTTTTCTTTATTCTTGACACAGCAGCCTTTAGCTACAGAGTCAATGAAACATCTGCAAACCTCCAGACTCATTCATTCTTCTCTCCATCACTCTAAATCACTTTGTATATTTAGCATGAGGTGGACTTGTCAAGGAAAGAGTGCCCTTTTGTCATCAAGCCAAAGATCCAGAGGCCTAGTGCAGCTGTGGAGTCTGAGGACATGGATACAGACATGGAAAGTAAGTCATTATTCCTTAAACCTATGGATTGTTCTCACCTTCAGATATTAATATCCATAAGTCAACACTATTTGTCAGTATTGCCAAGTTATAAAGAAACCTGGCTGTTGCATTGATTTGCCAACATTATGTATTCTCAGTGTCAGAAGTTGCCATGGAAAGCAGCCCTGGACCGTCCACATCTTCTGGTTCCAGACCAGAGGCGGACCACAGAGCACAGAGCAGCATAGCTAATACACCTCGCGCAGGTACACACAGCAAACGCACACAAAAAAACCACTTGTCACTATTGTAGTTTATCCTCACTATGACACTCTGTCTCTTTAGGTATGCAGTGTATCCCCCAGAGGGCAGCTCTGTTAAAGTCGATGCTGAATTTTTTGAAGAAAGCCATCCAGGACCCTGCCTTTTCTGATGGTATCCGCCATGGTGAGTAATTGTCATCCTCATACTTGTTAGATTAACTTGAGATTCAGGGTTTTATACTAATCTTGTTTATACATGTTGAACAGATTCATAAATTGTTGCCTCAACATCTATACATTTCATTATGAAAATGTTGCCTCTTAATATGTCTGTGTGCCCTCTTTTTCTCCCAAGTAATGGATGGGTCCTTGCCTACCTCACTCAAGCACATCATCAGTAATGCAGAATATTATGGCCCTTCACTGTTTCTCTTAGGTGAGTTCACAGTAGCGCTTCAGAAAAGCCCTTCAAGTACTCTTGTGACTGATCTAAGTGCTCTCACTTGATTTCAGAGATGCAAACTTTATGTGATATTAAACTGGGATGACATTTCACTGTTCACTTTATTAATGTTAATGTCAATTTTGTTATTGTTTTGGATTATGATTTTCTTTTTTTCTTTCCCCACCCCACCCTTGTCTCTTGGATTTGTAGCGACAGAGGTTGTGACAGTATTTGTGTTCCAGGAGCCATCCCTGCTCTCCTCCCTGCAGGATAATGGTCTCACTGATGTCATGCTGCATGCCCTTCTCATCAAAGACGTGAGTTTCCAGCACTGACCTTGTGTGTTGCGTTTTTTTTTTTTTTTTTCGTCTCGGCAGCTCAGTATTATCTGTATAATTTTCTCATTGTCTCAGAACATGTACTGAATTTAACAACTGAAATTGTTAGTCAAGTCTTTCAGCCATCTCTGTGCACAGCACAGTCAATAGATTAGCCCTGTGTCAATAGGTCTGGGTTCAGACCTGTGGATGTATTCATTTAATTGATATCACTGTAAACTTTAGTGTGCAACTGTTATCACATGGTGGTAACATCCAGTCACCTCCAAATGGATGAAAACATCTCTGGACCTGTGCATGCAAGATGCTGAAAATGGAGAAATGTCATCTTAATAATTGAGTTGCTCTATTCAGTTATATGCAGGACCATTTGTGTGGTCCACTGGCTGACCTAGGTCAGGTTCTGGCAGCAATAATACCAAGGTCATCGGGTTTAGTGTACAACAATTACAATGTGAGCCAGCGTTTTTTTTTTTTTTTTTAAACGAGCAATTTGATAATGGGGAAAAGAGTAATAGTTAGCTTATCTTTGTCACTTTCACCCTCTCAATCAGGTTTTTTTTTTTTTAAACTTGCATGTTCTACCTTATTTCTCTTTTCCAGGTCCCTGCTACCCGTGAGGTGTTGGGTTCTCTGCCCAATGTGTTCAGTGCTCTGTGCCTGAATGCAAGAGGCCTGCACTCCTTTGTTCAGTGCCAGCCGTTTGAGCGCCTCTTCAAAGTGCTTTTGTCCCCTGACTACCTGCCTGCCATGCGACGGCGACGCAGCTCCGACCCCTTGGGTGAGTTGGACTGTATGTTATGTGCTGTTCTAGATCTAGTCCTGTGGAACCTGCTTGAGTATAGATGACATGTTTTGTGTTTCGTTTCAGGTGACACTGCGTCCAACTTGGGCAGTGCTGTGGATGAGCTCATGAGGCACCAACCCACTTTGAAGACTGATGCTACTACTGCCATTATTAAGGTAGCATATGTTGATCTTACAAGCACTCTTTCAAGTGTTACCACATGACTTCGTAAGATAATTAAATCTAAATTGGTGTTACAGTTACTGGAGGAGATCTGCAACCTAGGTCGAGCCCCTGAGTACATCTGTCAGAAACCGTCTATCCAGAAAGCAGATGGCACTGTGGCAGTGCCACCAGCACGCTCCAGCCATGCTGCTGAAGAAGCTTCAAGTGAGGATGAAGAGGAAGAAGAGGCCCTCCACACGTTCAGCCAGCAGCAGGGAGAACCAGAGAGCAACAGACAGTCAGTTCCACTTGAACTGTATGACGCTGAGTTCATAACACAATAGATTAGAACTCTTTAGACTTTGATTTCTTTTTTAAGTTAATCAGCTTAATTTCAGATATTTTAGTTGGCAGTCATTTTGATGTTTGGGTTCTTGCAGGGTGGTGGGCAATGAGGAGCGGATACCCATTCCTCTAATGGATTATATTCTGAATGTGGTGAGTATTGATGGACAGTTTGTTTTGTTTTGGGTATGTTGTGAAAATTTCCAAGTGATAAAGCATTGCTCACCTAATTGTTCAGTTTATTCATTGTTTTACGATGCACATGTTTTCCAGATGAAGTTTGTAGAATCCATACTAAGCAACAACACCACAGATGACCACTGTCAGGAGTTTGTCACCCAGAAGGGGCTCCTTCCTCTGGTTTCTATTCTGGGCCTGCCCAACTTGCCCATTGACTTCCCCACTTCTGCTGCCTGCCAAGCTGTGGCTGGTGTTTGCAAGTCCATATTGGTGAGCACAAATGAAATCATGGTGGTGGTTTATTTGTTGTTGTATTTATTCGTAATGCACATAAATCATAAATGTGACGTTGAAGTTCCAGACTTAGCCAAAAGGCAACTTGACTGAAGAATCGAATGAATTTTGAAGTGCCCCTGCCCTAATTTCTACTCCTTAGACTCTCTCACATGAGCCTAAGGTCCTCCAGGAGGGCCTGTGTCAACTGGACAGTATCCTGACATCTCTGGAGCCACTTCATCGACCAATCGAGGTGCCTGGTGGGTCTGTGCTTCTCAGAGAACTGGCTAACGCGGGCCATGTCACCGATGCCACGTTGTCAGCCCGTGCCACGCCACTGCTACATGCTCTTACCGCAGCACATGCGTACATCCTCATGTTTGTCCACACTTGCAGAGTAGGACAGGTAAATACACAAAGTTTATCTCTGTTCATCTTATGTGATGTGTCTTATGAGGAAGGAAATGCATTCAACAAATGTGTTGGATCTCAAATAATAGAAACAATACCTTCATGTAACTAACACTTGTTTGTTTACAAGAAAACAGGGCGCTTTTTTAGATCAATTTGGAGAGATTTGTTTTATTTTTGTTGAGCAGTGTTTAAAAGATCTAATTACTGCCACTGTGCTGTGTATATATATCTTAACAATAAAACAAGCAGATGGGTGAACCATTTTTATAAGCACTGTATTTCACCCATGTAATCTTTTTCGCTCGTTTGTGATGCATGCATAGTTGTGCTCAAGTTGCAATTGAGTACCAGTTAAGGGCAGAAGATTACGAGAGTAATATTTGTTTTTCAGGCTGTGGAGGGCTTCTTGACATTTGTTATCATTTTAGAATGGTTCAGCAGCTCTGAATGTTTCTGTTCTCTTTCTAAACAGAGTGAGATCAGAGCTATCTCAGTCAACCAGTGGGGCTCTCAGCTGGGCTTGAGTGTTCTCAACAAACTCAGTCAGCTCTACTGCTCCCTGGTTTGGGAGAGCACCGTTCTGCTGTCCCTTTGCACACCTAACAGGTAAATCCCTTGTCCTTTCCCCCTTTTATTTTAACTCTGCTGTCAGCTGTAACCCTCTAACACATCTTGCCTGTGCCCAACAACAGTCTGCCTCCAGGATGTGAGTTTGGCCAGGCTGACATGCAAAAATTGGTGCCCAAAGAGGAGAAGCCATCAGGCAGCACTGCAGCAAATGCCGCCTCTGGCTCCAGGAGAACTGGTAATATAATAATCTAACTTTGTTAATTGAAAACAACCATGTTTCTGGAATAAAAAACCAACATCATCAATCTCCTCTGTCTTATCTAGCAGACTCTGAGGCAGTGTCTGTGGATTCATCTGCTGGTGGACTGTTGGAAGGCATGGGTCTCGATGGGGACACTTTGGCTCCCATGGAGACAGACGAACCCACGGCAACGGACCCTAAAGCCAAGTCCAAACTGACCCCAGCTATGGCTACTCGCATAAAACAGATTAAACCTCTGCTCTCTGGTGAGATCATTTCTATGACACACAATCAAGTTTTTACAATTGTCTGTTTTTATGTTAGTCTGTTACTATAAGATAAAAACAATGTCTTAAAAAGTCCCTATGAGTCTATCATCTCGCACTAATCTAACTCGTGTCTGTCCAGCTTCATCTCGACTAGGTAGAGCTCTGGCGGAGCTCTTTGGCCTGCTGGTGAAGCTGTGTGTGGGCTCCCCAGTGCGCCAACGTCGCTCTCACCATGCCACAAGCACAGGCACTACCCCCACACCTGCTGCCCGGGCCACTGCCTCTGCCCTCACGAAGCTCCTCACCAAGGGTCTGAGTTGGCAGCCCCCACCCTACACTCCCACCCCTCGCTTTAGGTAAGAGCAGACTACCATTACCACTGTTTGCCATAGTTTTAATATGTGCATTGCACACACAGGTAATATGGAGTGTTTTGGGTTTTTTTTTTTGTCTCTGGCAGGCTGACTTTCTTCATCTGCTCAGTGGGCTTCACATCTCCCATGCTGTTTGACGAGAGGAAGTACCCCTACCACCTCATGCTGCAAAAGTTCTTCTGCTCTGGGGGGCATGATGCCTTATTTGAGTAAGTCCCACCCTATGCAGTGACATAGCAAGATCAAGAACAGTGTTTTGCCTTAAATATTTGCTTGCTGATATCCACAATATTCTAATTTCTATGTTAAACAGGAATTTTATTGGTTGTGTTGCTTTTGTGCAGGACCTTTAACTGGGCCCTGTCAATGGGTGGGAAGGTGCCTGTGTCAGAGGGTCTGGAGCATACTGATCTACCAGACGGGACAGGGGAGTTCCTGGATGCCTGGTTGATGCTGGTGGAGAAGATGGTGAACCCAAGCACTGTGCTGGACTCACCCCACTCTCTGCCAGCTAAAATGCCTGGGGTCACTCCCACCATGCCCCAGTTCAGCGCCCTTCGTTTCCTCATAGTCACCCAGAAGGTCAATATTCACTAACTACAGAATTCAAGTGACTCTTTTGCTGCCTTCATATGAAAATCGTGTTTGTGTATTAAACAAGGGAAGACTATTATGTTATCCGTGGCACTCAAGTGGTTAAACTCATGACAACGCAGTTGCCAGGGGAATGAGAAAAGATGGGCTCTGTAAGATTCCTTCTTGCTCTTTTCACAAATGGTTGTTGCGTTTCTGAATTTTAATACCATGTCGAGGAGCAAGAAAAGGGTAGGCAACAGACTTCCATGACCTGCAATTTTGAAAATGCCACAAGTTATGAATAACACAGCAGCAGATAATTCAGTTGAACTCCATGACCATGTTGAAATGCATCATACTGCACCTCTCATGTGCATTCTATTGTAAGCCTTAAGGTTTATGAGCATTTTCCTACCTAGGTTGGAGCTCCCACTGTCCTACCTAGGTTGGACAGTTGGAAGATTTGCCATGAATGAATGTTGGTGTTTTGTTGTTGTAACACAGTCTCTCCTTCATCTAGGCTGCATTCAGCTGCATCCGCAGTCTGTGGAATAGGAAGCCGCTGAAGGTGTATGGAGGCAGGATGGCTGAATCTATGCTGGCCATCCTCTGCCACATCCTGAGAGGGGAGCCTGTTATCCAAGAGCACCTGGCCAAGGAGAGAGAGGGGGCGGTGCGCCCGGATGACGAGGGGGCCTCCACTGGTTCTTTGGGACCCAGCGTTGCTCCAGGAGCATCTACAACAGGTGGCGAAGCACCAGCAGTGACTGGAACAGCACCTGGAGCACCGGCTGGAGGATCAGCTGATGATTCAACCAATTCCACCCCCCGCCGTGAGCCCCAGGTTAACCAGGCTCAGCTTACACAGGTATGTGGGCAAGCTGTCTGACACCTTTTTAGGTTGATGTCAGGTGTTTCTTTTGATTGCTGTTAGAATATTGTACTGTTTGTACACACTTTGTCATAATACTGGGCTTTCATCTTTGGGATAATAGTCCAGGAACAACTGGGGACAAATTGGGTATGTTTCTTTGTTTCTTATTGCGTGACATTGTTTGTAATTTACCAGCTGTGGTTTGTTCTTGCAGCCTCATCAGTATTTTTTCAGCTTGCTATTCCCAATACTGCAGGCGGTTTTGACAGCAAGCATAGGTTAACTGCATAATTGTATATCTAGGTGGTCATGTAAGCAAGAAACTAAAATGAGTGCTATGTTTACCGATCTTCCTCCACCATATTCTGCATGCACTGAATTTTGGGCCACCGTTTGTTTTATAACAGGGAAGATGCAGAGAGAGAGGGGGGCATGAACAGGTCCACCAGCAGCATCTCCAGCAGGTATAAGAGCCATCAGGGAAAGGGGTAGAAATTTAGAGAGGAGTAAAGAATAGAGGTTGGAGAGGAAGGACTGATTTAACAAGAAAAGGAGAGAGGAATTTGGACCAGATTATTGGTTTCATAACTTTTTTTCATGAGATTTATCAAGAAAGCAATTGATTGAAAGAAAAGGTTTGATTGTGTACACTCATTATTCAAAAAACTGAAGTCAAAGGAGTAAGTGAAATGTCTCCTCTGCTTTCATAATTATAGCATATTACGTGTAAATTCATTGTCATTTGAGCCTCATAATCCCACCGTCTTTTTATTTGCCCTTTGTTCATGATCATCTCTATCTCTGTTTACGTTTCATCTTTTTGTGTGGTGTTTTAGCTGATGGATATGGGTTTCTCAAGAGAGCATGCCATGGAGGCCCTACTGAACACCAGCACCATGGAGCAGGCCACGGAGTACTTACTTACGCATCCTCCTCCACTTCTTGGTGGAGCAGTTAGAGTAAGGCTTTGTTGACAAAAACGTGCACATACTTCCATTCTTTGTAACTTTCATTAGTAAAATTCTTGCAGCTGACATTGTTGCCCTTGTTCCACCTAGGACCTGTCTATGTCTGAAGAGGACCAGATGATGAGGGCCATTGCCATGTCACTCGGGCAAGAGGTCAGCATGGAGCTGCGCTCTGACTCTCCTGAGGTGCGTCACCCTCACTGCTCAAGGAAATGGAAAAAAAATTTCACTCTAAATTATCTATTACTAAATGAAACCTCATGAATGAATAACTTAACATTTAGCTGAGCAGCTTTTCAGATTATTTGTGTGTGTCTGCTTTAGGAAGCAGCACGTCGGCGTGAGGAAGAGGACAGGAGAGCCAGGGAGCGGGCAGAGGAAGAGGAGGCCCGTTGCTTGGAGCGCTTCATGGAGGCTGAGCCGCTGGACCCCAAGGAGTTGCATTCCTTCACTGACTCCATGCTGCCTGGGTGCTTCCATCTTCTGGACGAGCTGCCTGACACAGTCTACCGACTCTGTGACCTGCTGATGACTGCCATTAAGAGGAGTGGCCCGGAGTACAGAGATCTCATCCTTGGCCAGGTTGTCCACCAGGTCAGTGGATAAATGCATGTTTACGTTGCCATCTGCTTTCTTGAGCCTACTATACATGTATGGAGTAGAGCTAAGAGCCAATGATTTAGGGGGCCATGTAAGATATTTGAGCCTTTTTTATGCTTCCAATTTCCTGTTGTATGGCTGATGTCTGCAGTTATAAGGCACTGTCCTTACAGCCCTCTGTAGAACACATTAACTATCATTTATTTTTTGAAAGCTTAAATATAATTGATTTATCAGATGCAGATTTGCATTCCAAATTGCAGGAACTGCAATTGTTTTGGTAAATGTAGTCTGTCACACCAAATACCATTATAAATTAAGCATTGTGGTGCTACAGAAATGCCCCGGCCTACGAATCATGTTCTTCAGTCGTAAGAGAACTTATTTGGTACAGACCCCAGTAAAAATTACATTTTTATATCTTTTTCAATGAAAACCAAATGCAATGTCGTAATCGCAATGTCTTTCAAAATTGTTTTGTATATCATTCAGCCCTAGTTTTGTCATGTATTACATGTAACCATGAAAACATCTTTAAAAATCATCTTTAAAGCTGCAGGTTTTTAATAAGTCTTGAAAATAGAGGTACAACATTCTTGTACCAGCCTCATTGTGTTTATGCTGTGTGTAGGTGTGGGAGGCAGCAGACGTGCTGATCAAGGCAGCTGAGCCCCTGACTACCAGTGACACAAAGACAGTGTCTGAGTGGACCAGACAGATGGCCACACTGCCCCAGGCCTCCAAGCTGGCAACACGAATTCTGCTGCTCACCTTGCTCTTTGAGGTAACTGACACACACCCATTGAAAATTCTTGCCTTAAAGTGTTCACTTGTAGAGGATGGAATTCTTTTTTTGTCATTGTTTATCTACACAGACCAAATAATAATTTGTTCATTTCTGTTTTGGAAGGAGCTGAAGTTGTTAGGTGCCAGAGTGGTGGAGAACAGTGGTATCCTTGATTTGCTGATTAAGCTGCTTGAGGTTGTGCAGCCCTGTCTGCAGGCTGCAAAAGAGCAGAAAGACATCCAGACACCAAAGTGAGTTCTGCACAGTCCTACATACTTGACTTTACTTTCAAATGTTACGCTAGCTTTACATCATCACTGCCTATGTGTGTGTTTTATATTTGGAATTTATATTTACAAACCAGTTAATGTTTTTTTTCTGCAGATGGATCACACCAGTATTGTTGATCATTGACTTCTATGAGAAGATGGCAGTCTCTTCAAAGCGCAGGGAACAAATGAACAAGGTAGACATCAACCTTTTTTATAAAACAAAGCCACAGATACAGATTGCAATAGTAAAGTTATATACTATAATGGGTATGCCAACCATCTTAAGTTTACACTAGATTTTTGTCATGTCAAAAGTTATTGGTCATTACATTTTAAAGTGATTTTTTTGTGTAACCCGTTTGCACAATTAATTCACAATTAATTAGTTATTTTTTGGTCTGCCTTTAGTATCTGCAGCCCAATGGGAATAACTGGCGATGGTTTGATGACCGCTCAGGCCGTTGGTGCAGTTACAGTGCATCAAACAACAGTACCATTGACTCAGCATGGAGGGCTGGGGAGAGCAGTGTCCGCTTCACAGCTGGACGTCGGAGATACACTGTGCAGTTTAACACCATGGTGCAGGTATACACAAACACTTGGAACATCTTTTTCCATTGTCAGAAGACCCAAAAACTACTACAATCAAAGGACTTCCTTTGATTGATTTAAAACTCTGTTTGGCAGGTGAATGAAGAGACTGGTAACAGGAGGCCAGTGATGTTGACTGTCCAGAGAGTGCCTCGCATGCCCAAGCCTGTCAAGCCTGGTAGCATTACTGACTCTGAGAGAGAAGAGGGAGACCGGAGCAAAGTGGAGGAAACCCATACTGACTTGGATTCAGGGGCGGCAGTGGAGATGAGTGCTCCTAAGGATGAATCCAGCCAGCTGAAGGAGACCACGTCTGGCCCCTCATCCTCCCTGGAGTCTGACTACTCTCAGGGTGCCGATATTGTTGTGCAAGGCCTGACTGAGGACATGACCACAGTTCTTATTCGTGCCTGTGTCAGTATGATCAGTGTTCCTGTGGACCCAGACACCCTCCACGCCACATTACGTCTCTGTTTGCGCCTTACACGCAATCACCACTATGCTATGATGTTTGCTGAGCTGAAGAGCACACGGATGATTCTGGGCCTGACGCAAAGCTCCGGCTTCAATGGCTTCACCCCACTTGTTACTCTGCTGTTCAGACACATCATAGAAGATCCGGCCACGCTGCGGCACACCATGGAGAAGGTTAGATTATATTCTTCTGTTTAAATGAAGCTCACAGTATATAAGGATACTGTTAGAAGTATTATTCAGAAAATGCCATATTTAGCTAAAACAACAACCAGCTAAGTTCTGTTGATACCATAAACAAATTCCTCAACGATCTGTTTCCATAGGTGGTGAGGTCAGCTGTGACCAGCGGAGCAGGTAGTACCACCTCAGGGGTGGTGTCGGGCAGCCTTGGTTCCAGAGAAATCAATTACATCCTTCGCGTCCTGGGCCCTGCCGCCTGCCGTAACCCTGAGTGCTTCGCTGAAACTGCCAGCAATTGTGTCCGCATTGCTCTGCCTGCGCCCCGTGGAGCTGGCACAGGTGAGTGTTCAAGCAGTAGGTGTGGTAACCTTTTGATAAGATTTGAAGTTACTAGTACTGTAAATTGGTTTGACATATTTATTTAGCTATCTAATTTTCTTTTTTTCTACAGCCTCTGATGATGAGTTTGAGAACCTTCGAATTAAGGGGCCCAATGCTGTGCAGCTGGTGAAGACTACTCCTCTGAAACTGTCGCCCTTACCACCTATCCCTGACACTATCAAGGAGGTCATCTATGACATGCTCAATGCTTTGGCTGCCTACCATGCACCTGAAGAACGTAAGACATGCTATTTATTTTAAGGGTGTTTATCGTCAATGTTGGGTGGAAACCTTGTATCTCCAAAACCTGTGTTTTTAAAACAATTGAACACTGCGTTGTTGGTTTCTATTGTGTCTTTATATATAATCAGATACTTGCATGTGTCATTATATTAATATTTTACCAAAATTAAGCTCAAATGGAGTTACAAGGTTTTTAACCAGTGAAGTTCAAGATATGTGTTTTGTCCGTCATTGATTAGAACAGTCGCATCAGAGATGGCAGGCTACGTGCATTTATGAAGAAAAATATAAATGACAAACTGCAGATACGAGGTTTCTGCCCGACAGCAGCGCTTAGCTTATGTAATTTTAATGAAAATAGTAATTTGAACATTTCAGCTAAGTGTGTGTGTGTGTGTGTGTGGCACAGCTGAGCGTCCAGAAGAACGTGCAGCAGCGGTACCCGGTGGTCAAGACCTGTGCCAGATATTGCAGGATGTTGGTGATGACGTTTACCAGCAGTACAGACTCACCCGGCAGGGCAGTGACTTTGATTCCCAGTCTGCATTCCATATCAATGTGAGTCCCAATGACAAGTTGTCCTTTATTGAAACGTGAAAGGTGTCATCTCCTCAGTTAATAATAAAGCCGTGTCTCTTCCTCTCAGACTCAAGTGTTTGCTGCTGATGGAGGTGTAGCAGAGTCTTCCCAGTCTGGCACACCACAAGGAGAAGGTGAGAATAAAAGCTTTTTTAAAACCATGCAAGAACATCTGTGCAAATTAACTGCACACATTGGATCCTCTGCCATAAACACACCAACAATGTAATTAGAGGTGATACACAACTGTATGGCATGATACAAGTCTGTATGCTAACAGTTTAGTCTATAATGTAGTTTTTATCCTAATTCAACAGTTTCAGCCCACCAATAATTTAATTAAATGATTAGATGAAAATGCCCACTTCAGAGCACAGAATTTTCCTCTGTGTTCATGAGCACACAAATGCTAAAAGTGTGCTCTCGATCAGTTGTGAAATTTATTTTTAAATACCTAACTTTGACTTGATGTGAGTTGTCATGCTATTTATGTAAGACAGTACACCATGTATTGGTACATACTGTATAGGATCTGTGTATCCCATTATTTTGTTATCCTAACTTCCTCAGCTTCCACTCCAGAAGACATGCGGGAGGAAAAGAAAGAACAGGAGGGAGAGAAGAGTACCAGCTCAGAGGAGGGTAAAGCAGCTAAGGTAAAGGCAAGCAAGCCCCTAATGCCTACCTCCACCATTCTGAGACTGCTGGCTGAACTGGTACGCTCCTACGTGGGCATCGCCACACTAATCGCATCCTACTGTTACACTGCTGGACAGTCCGAGCTTATTAAGGAGGTGGGTAGTTAAAGAAACTCTTGTCAGCCTTTCACATCTCTGTATCTTCATTCCTTTACTAAAAATGTTTTCACTTGTTTTGACCTTTCTGTGTCCTAACAGGATTGCAGTGTTCTAGCCTTTGTGCTTGACCACTTACTGCCCCACACCCAGAATTCAGAGGACAAGGACACCCCAGCCTTGGCACGTCTCTTCCTAGCCAGCCTGGCAGCTGCCGGCACAGGCACTGATGCCCAGGTGGCCCTCGTCAATGAGGTGAAGGCTGCCCTTAGTCGCGCACTTGCAATGGCAGAAGGTGCTGAAAAACATGCCAGGTAAGCGGCATGATAAATAAGTAAACCAACCTGATATTGATACTACAACCCTTGATTGATTTTAATAATTTATGTTGATCTGTAAATAACCATACTCCCATTCTCACTCATTGTCCTTACACATTTCTTTCACAGGCTTCAGGCAGTGATGTGCATCATCAGCACCATCATGGAATCCTGTCCCTCCACGTCCAGTTTCTATAGCACAGCAGCAGCCAAGACACAACACAATGGCATGAACAATATCATAAGGCTCTTTCTTAAGAAAGGACTGGTCAACGACTTGGCCCGTGTGCCTCACAGCTTGGATTTGTCCAGGTATATGATTGCATTACATTACATAGCAGTAAACCAGGGAGCAGCATCACCAAGTGTGATCTTTGGATTAGTGAGTTAAAGTGGCCCTGTGGCATTTTCTTGAAAACAAATAAGTTATGTTTACAATCAGTGTTACTCACTAAAACACACTGTGTAGATCTTTGCAAAGTATTTTAAATCCTGCATTGTTGACAGCTTGCAGTCTTCTTCCCTGTCTTTGTTGGCGCATTGCTGCATATCACGGTGTTTTACTGCCACCTGTTGATCATTGGAATAGTGTGACACCATTGGCTGGACTGTGTATTGTGTCATCAGTGTAGGTGCACGTGCATCCTAGTGAACAGCCCACTCATAGAATAATGGCTTGTGACACCATAAGGTGAGGACATACCGGCCGGCGATGACACGTCCTCTTAGGACGTCACAGGCTCCATAGCATTACTAGAGGTGTAAAACTCCACAGGGAACCTTTAACGCAGGCCTTTTAGTGACATGAAGCTGCAGCATTTTAAACTGGTATAGATCAATATGGCAACCTAATCCCAGGGTTTACAGAGCCCACTGGCAACCCTGGCTTTCCTGGATTGCCAATTTTACGCTTAGTAAACAAAGTCAAATATAGCGTGACAAAGTTGAGCTTGTGTGTTTTAGTAGTTCTACTTCAGAATAAAGTTATATAAAGAATAAAGAAATAAACACATTTCCGCTATAAAATCAGTGTAAATTGACATTCTTCCTTTACATCATTTGGCTTAGTCCCAACATGGCCAACACAGTGAATGCTGCCCTGAAGCCTCTGGAGACTCTGTCCCGCATTGTTAACCAGCCCAGCAGTCTGTTTGGGGGCAAAGGAGGCTCCAGCAAGAGCAAGACTGAACATGACACTGTGGGCACGGTCAGGGACAGCAACAGCAACACTCAGGACCAAGGTATCCACGTGAGACACATGAGCTACTTCAACACTCCAGTGATTACAAATGTGTCTGTTGCTGATGTGTGGCTTTTTTTCCAGGAGAGTCTGGTGAGGCAGAGCCAGTGGAGGGCAACCACAGGGTGCAGGGCACAGACAGTGACCTGATGGATGGAGAGACAGAGGGCGACACGGTTGTCATTGCTGGTCAGCCAGAGGTTCTCAGCACACAGGCTATGCAGGTGACGTATTACACACAATAATAATTCAGCACATTACCTCATCTGTAAAATCTACAATTAATAACCATAACATAAAAGGGGGTATTACCAAGTGTAGATAATTGAGCTCCAAGGTGCCCTCCACTCTTTTTCACCACTTTGTGGTGTATACATACATGGCTGTCATTGCATTTGTATGTAATTTCCTGTACTTGTAGGTAGAGAATGAGTTGGTGGATCTGATTGATGAGCTGCTGGAGAGAGATGCTGGCACTGTCAACAGCACAATTATAGGTAAGCCACTGGTTTCATTTGGGGAATGGACAGCGAGGGTAGATTGTAAACGGGCAAGAAAAAGGTAGAGTAGGTGTGTGCACACTGCCACTAAACCTCAGTGGGATACTTACAATACAATTGCAATAGGAGATACCTACACACTGGAATCACAGCTTCATTTTAATTTTATGATTTTTTAAATATTTGATTCCTGAGTGCAGGTAATCCTTGTATTGCATACAGGAAAGGAAACCCAGCCCTGGTATATCACTTGTTGTCTGTTCTGTCAATCAGTGGGACGAAGCGGTGAAGATGAATCGCAAGAGGATGTGTTGATGGATGAGGCCCCCTCCAATATTAGCCAGACATCCACTCTTCAAGCCAATCGGGAAGGTAAGACAGTGGAACAACAACTTTGTGTGTTTGTAAAGGTAAATGACTTCACAGGTGGTGAGACTGATCTTACTGACACCATCTCAGTTTTTAGCTCTTTGTTTCTGTCTTCCATCAGACTCCATGAACATCCTGGAACCAGAGGATGAGGAGCACACACAGGAGGAAGATTCTAGCGGCAGCAATGATGATGAAGACAGCCAGGATGAAGAGGAGGAGGAGGAAGAGGAGGAGGAGGAGGATCAGGTATGAATTAATGCAATGATGTTCAATAAACAAGTCTGGATTGTTGCTTATCCGAAAGACTCATGGCTGCTTCTTTTCCTCAAGGATGATGAAGAAGGAGATGAGGATGATGATGACGAAGGTTCAGAGATGGAGTTGGATGAGGACTTCCCTGACATCAATGCCGCACCACACATCCGCTTCGAAAGGTTTGACAGGGATGATGACCTCATCATAGAGTTTGACAACATGTTCTCCAACAACGGTAAGCAGGGTTATCATTTATTACTGACAATTACATAAGGAAAGAAAATCTGAATCCTTGCAAAAATGCAGCCTGCTTTTCCAAAGACTGCTTACAGCTATACATATGACAAATTCAGAGTAGCCATCCTCCAAAGTAGCTCTTCTCACATCACTCACTAAAGCTTGGGACACCTGAAATTAAGAGGTTTACTCAGTTTTCTTTAGCTTTATTTTTTCATTAACATTACTTGGGGTTGTGCCAGACATGTCCCCCTAATGTCTGCCTATTGTTTTCTGTTGTTTTTCCATCAGCTGACATCCCTCCCTCCCCAGGCAACATCCCCAGCTCTCACCCACTGATGGTGCGCCACGCTGACCACGGTTCACTCACCCTTGGCGTGGCAGGCACTAGCAGCCGCCTGGCACAGGGCATGGGTCGCAGCCAGCGAACACTGCGCCAGCTCACTGCCAACAGTGGACACACCATCCATGTCCACTACCCTGGCAACCGACAGCCCAACCCTCCGCTGATCTTGCAAAGGTGAGAACATGTTTTAACACATCTATTTTGTAACATCTGTTTCATCACTATTCTTTAAGTGATAATGCTAATTCAAATATGTGTTCCTCCTCTGCTCCCTGTTTTAGATTGTTAGGCCCTAGTGCTGCAGCAGACATTTTACAGCTGTCCAGCTCTCTGCCTCTGCAATCTCGTGGTCGTGCCCGCCTTTTGGTCGGAAACGAGGATGTGCACATCATCGCCCGTTCTGATGACGAATTGTTGGATGACTTTTTCCATGAGCAGAGCAGTACTGGGGGACAAGCAGGTGAGAATAACTATTGTCATTAATATAACAGCCTTTTGGTTTAGTATTGGCCTGAATTCCTAAAATGTTTTATCTTTCTGTCTCTTTAGGCACCCTCTCTAGTATTCCCACTGCCTTAACTAGATGGACAGATGAGTGTAAAGTGCTGGATGCTGAGAGTATGCACGACTGTGTAGCAGGTAGGTTGGTTTTAGACTGGAGATTTGTTTCAATGGAGAAGAACTTGATCATTTTATCATGAAAAATATTTATAATTAAGAACCTCAATACTGATAATGTGACATTTTGTAGATGGCTATTGGTGCTTTCAGGAAATGTTTTTAAATTTTTGAGAGTTGGATCACCAATAATATGCATATATGCTGGCCAAGTAGTTAGAAAAACTAATCGCTACTCATTTTCACCCAAATCCAGACACTTCTATACTCCAGTATACATCTGGTTTGGAGTCTTATTTGTTGATAATGAAATACTGAAATTCCCTGATGAAGGTTGCATGACCAAAAAGCATGGCTATGTAAGAAAAAAAAAAGTGGGATCCATGACTGTGTTTCTCATGCAGACATTTATCTGTATACTTGATAGGAAATCATTAAAGTAATTCTGACAATTTGTGTTGATCCAAGTATTTCACTAAAGAGCAGATCCTCAGAGTCCAGAAAGTTTTCTTAAACCCAACGCATGAAAACTCTTGCAGTTTATAGTAGTTTGGTTAGATGCATAGTTGCTATTCATTGGCCTACTTTGTTAATAACAATGGTGGCAGAGGGAGCAGGGCACGAGAACCTTCATTTGGGTGACGATTGGAGATTCAGAAAGTGAAAATCAGTGAATATGAGTTAATCCCACATTAACCTCTGATTTCTTAACAATTTATGACTAATGAAATTTTTTTTTCCTGATCAATGTGCCATGCTTAACATTTTAAGCTAAAGTGCTATTAATTGGACTTAATGACTTGTTTCACGTTTTAAGTTACAGCCACAACCAACGATGAATTCTGACATCTGTTTCAGTGGTGAAGGTGCCTATCCTGCAGCATCTGGAGAGTCTGCGAGATGAGGAACTGGAAGAGCGTAGGGAGAAGAGGCGTAGGCAGCTGGCTGAGGAGGAGGAGTCTAAGCAGAATGAGAGGAGGGCCTCTGGAGCAGAACAGGCCAGGGAACAGAGCCTGCAGGTTGCCAAATAATACATGTTTGTTGGCTGTGTAGAGGAAGAATTTTCAAACGTGGAAGGGCATGCATCCTTTTGGCATTTCTGTTGACTGTTTGCTAATGTCAACTGTTTGTCTATAGGGTTCTGGATTGGGGACAGTTAATGGTGCAGAGAACACTGCAGGTACTGAAGTGTATATAGATTTTGTTATTGTTTCTGTCTTGATTTTAAAATTCTCAGGAATAGACACATCTCAGTGATGGACACCCAGAGACAAGCAGCCAGCAAGAGCGTGCTGTGGGATGAGGTAGTAGTTTGTATAGTTTTAGGATCACACCAGATCTGGGAGATAACTATACAGTCTACTGTCTTTCTTATGGCAACGCTATACCAGCTTGACATCTTTATCGGCTTCGAAGGAAACCCACCCCTAAACGGAAAATGGCTCTGATAATTATCAAATTAAAAATATCTGATCTGCATTGCAGACTTAAGCACCAATTTCATACATTTACATTATATCTCTACACTACCATGTTTCATCACATCCATACTGTATTCATTGCGTTTTTCTGCAGCAGGCTGTGCTGTGGTGAGGTAGTAAGTTGTGTTGTTGTTGGGGATCAGGATTGTGCACCCCTTTCAGGAGATAACTATGCAACTTACTGCCTTCCTCAGCTGAGGCCCTTGGCATCTATGTAGAAATGATCAATAACTAATCAGCATATTGCAATTTCAGTTTTTTGATGTATGCTTGCTTTGAGCTCTTTTGAACAGTAGTCATTAACACCTTGAAAGCATTTGGAAACTAACAGTTTTGGATACAACTGTGTATAGGGAAAGTGTATTCTATAATTGTAAAATATATTAAGGCCCTATTTATAAGCTTAGACAAAGTATTTACAGAATGAGTACTGTTACCAATTTTAAACAATGTAATCTACTGTATCTGTAGTCACTGAAAAGTTTTAATCCAATCCAGAATGTATAAAAACTATATCTTTCTCTTCATATACTTTTTTCTGTCAATGTTTCAGAGGGTGAGCAGGCTCAGGGTGGTACAGTGTCATGTCTGGACCCACCCAGGGTCTCAGAGGGCTTCCTCACTGCTCCCCCATCTGGAGAGGTCACGCCCACCACACCTGCTCCTCATGAACAGGCCCTAGTTTCCCTGGAGACTGCCATCAGTCAGCAGGTCCACCAGCCAATTGCCGATCTTCTACTGGCTGAGTCGCATGCCAGCTCACTGGCTGCTCTGGCAGGTGCAGGCCTTCCACCCTTGTCGACAGCTGACAGGCCAAACAGTGAAGCGGAGGCATCTCAGATGGAAATGTCCCCGGCACCCACAATCAGTGAGAGAGTCGGAGGAGGTGCTGGTGGAGGAGGAGCATTGGATGAAGGCAGGGAAGGTAGACTAACTTTGAAAGCTCTCTTTATACAGACTGGCCAACAGTAAGGACACACATCTGTAATGTAAAAGATGTTGACTGTGCTTGTGGCTTGTATCTGTCACAGACTTTTCTCAACATTGTGAAATTCAAATTAATTACCCAAGGAATTTTGCTACAGTGTATTGATTCACATAATTTCCTAACTCTTAGCCTCACTTTTTACCCCCAGCCTCCCTAAGTCCAGACATAGTGGAGACCTCAGAGCCTTCAGTAGTGGGTGTGTCACAACTGGAAGGGTCACCCATGGATACCAGCAGCCCTGCCTCTGCCACTCAGGAAGAAGCTGCTCCCAACCCTGCCCAGACCGCTCAGTTGTCTCAGGAGCTGTCCGTCAGTGGGGAGAGTCAGGCAGACAGGCAGACAGATGCAGAGACTGGGTGAATAGCTTCAAGATGAATCCATGATGAAATTTAACATTCAAAAGCAGTATCATGTACCCTGTATATCTTGACCAGATAACCATACAAGTTTATAAAAAAACTGGCTATCTTTTGGAGCCAATGCATGTAACTTCTATTTCAGTTCAAAAACTAAATGGTTCAAAAATGTAATTTTTAGGTTGATGTCTTTCTTACCCAATGTTGGCCAAAACAAAAGCATGGTTCATTGAAATCCCCACCCAGGATTCTAAACTCTCCTTCCAGTAATTTTGGCACTGTGTAAACCAGCTGAGTATATTGTAACACATATTGCTGCTGACTGACAATAGCCATTTTTTATTCCTTCTTTTGCAGCTCCACTACTGTCTCATCACCTAGGGAAACGATGCCCAGGAGTGATAGCGCTGACAGTCCGTCTCAGGCCATCCAGGAAGAGCCCCTCCCATCCACCAGTAATGAGGAAGAGGACCCACTTGCAGGTGAAATTAATTTCCACCCTGCATTTTCTTTAGTTATTGAGGTTTTTATCACATAATTAGGGTAGCCACAGTGTCCTAAAAACTATTAAACGGTATTAAATCAGTTTAGCAAAAAGTAAGCCCCATAAAGTATTAAAACAATCAGCATTTTACAAGGTATAATTTTTTGGAACATAGATTCAAACAGACTGTCTAGGCTTATATGATTTTAATATCGTTTATAGTTAGTGTTGTATTTTTTTAGTCCAAATAGAAATGTTTGTTAATGTGAGCGAGAGAGTGTGATTATGTGACTATTGTTACTTTCAATAAACTTTGTCTTTGGGTTAGTCACTACTTTTCTCGAGTTTTGTTCCCTCCCGGCCTATCTGAATTATGTCAAACTGAAAAATCTCAAAATAAATGTACTGGTGTAGTGCTATAAATGTAAGTTTAAGGTGTGTTGCTGCTAACCAGTTACAACTGCATTTTCCTGCGTATACCCTGATCATGTTTGTGGGGATTTTGTCTTGGCAGGCATTAGTCTGCCAGAGGGTGTGGATCCCTCTTTCCTGGCAGCTCTTCCTGAGGACATCCGTCGAGAGGTGCTGCAAAATCAGCTTGGCATCAGACCACCCTCCCGACCTCCTCCTGCCACCAGCCTGCCTGCCTCTACTGCTGCACCTGTACTCAGTGGACCAGGGGTTACAGAGGTCAGCCCCGAGTTCCTGGCGGCCTTGCCACCTGCCATCCAGGAGGAGGTGAGAGATTCTGGGCTTTATATTTATAATAATAAAATATTACAGTAGACAAAATGCTTACATTTAGACTCTAACTGGGGAAAAGGGTAAAATATGATTTCCAAGCAAATCGGTAAAGGACTCTCAGATAATCAATTCTTTTAACTTGGCATGCCATTGGTCATTCTAGGTTCTTGCCCAGCAACGTGCAGAGCAGCAGCGTAGGGAGCTATCCCAGCAGCCCCCACAGGGAGACACACCTCTGGACCCAGTCACTTTCATCCAGACGCTGCCCTCAGAGCTCCGGCGTAGTGTCCTGGAGGACATGGAGGACAGCGTGTTGGCTGTCATGCCCCCAGACATTGCTGCTGAAGCAGCCGCATTGCGTAGAGAGCAAGAGGCACGCCAGCGGCAATTGATGCATGAGAGGTTGTTTGGTCATAGCTCATCTTCGGCTCTATCCGCCATCTTGCGCTCACCAGCCTTCACCAGTCGGTTAGGGAGCAATCGTGGCGTCCAGTACACCCGACTGGCTGTGCAGAGAGGAGGCACATTTCAGATGGGGGGAGGAACAAACCACAGGTGAGATGAGACGGTGAACTTATTGCCTGTTGTGAGAATCCTTTTTTATTTTTTATTTTATGAAATGACAAGAAAAGTGAATATAATAGGTATGAGTTTTGTTATGGAAAATGTGCTAGGTCTTGATCGAATCATTGCACTTTTGACAGGTGACAAAACTGAATATATGTTATCCTTTTGTTTCCTCAGACCATCCAGTTCCAGTGTGGACTCCTTGTTGCGTCTGCGTGGTCGGTTGCTGCTGGACCACGAGGCCTTGTCCTGCCTGCTGGTTTTGCTATTTGTGGATGAACCGAAGCTTAACACCAGCCGTCTGCACCGAGTGCTCAGGAATCTCTGCTACCACTCTCAGACACGTGGGTGGGTCATTCGCAGCCTGTTATCCATCCTCCAGCGCAGCAGCGAGAGTGAGGTGTGTGTGGAGACCTCACGTCTAGAAGACTCTCGTGGCAAGAGAAGCATCCAGGGAGGCTGTGGAGGAAAAGGCTCAGCTACCTCCTCCCTCTCCTCTTCATCCTCTTCTTCTTCATCCTCATCTTCCTCCTTAGAGCTACTGAACAGGGTGGAGTCTCGCAGCTCCAACCAGCTTTCCTGGCTCTCTGTTTCTATGGACGCTGCCTTGGGCTGCCGAACAAACATTTTCCAGATTCAGCGAGCATCAGGTAGGAAGCACGCTGACCGGCACTCGGCTGGGTGTTCTACAGGATCTGCAACGCTGGGAGGAGGAGTGTCAGGCGCTGCTGCAGGTGTAACGTGTGCTGGAGGTGGAGGTTCCACTGTCCACATCCACCCTCAAGCTGCTCCAGTGGTCTGTCGACACGTGTTGGACACACTCATCCAGCTAGCTAAGGTGAGTCCACCCATCTTTTTCTGCATCTGCTGTATCATCCGTTTCTATTGTCCATGTTGTTATGAAAATTATGTTATGTTGTTAAAATTGTATGCATTTTTTCTCCGATCTGTCTGTGCAGGTGTTTCCCAGTCACTTCACCCAGCAGCGCTGTAAGGATCTGTTGGCATCTTCTTCTGACCTGGACTCTCGTCTTTGTTCAATCTCCTCTGGTGGAGGAGGGGGCTCCAGGTCAGGGTCTCAGTTTCAAAGCAACCCCAGCGCCAATGCCTCCAACACCCAGAACTCCTTGGGTTCCTCTGCCATTACTCCCCAGTCTCTGGGAATCTCCACTGATTTTTGGGACCTGCTGGTCAAGCTGGACAACATGAATGTTAGCCGCAAGGGCAAAGCCTCTATGAAGACGGTGCCTCTTGGGGGCAGTGCAGAGGCTGAGGGGGCTCAGTTCAGCCTGGAGACCTCCCCTCTAGGCCAGTTGATGAACATGCTGTCCCACCCCGTAATCAGACGGAGCTCCTTGCTCACTGAAAAGCTGCTGCGCCTGCTCTCCCTTATATCCATTGCCCTGCCTGACAACAAGGCCACCGAGGTGCCTGCTGGACACCCCACCCCACAGGCTGCCAACTCCAACATAGCAACCAGCTCAGGAGCTTCAGCCTCAATCATAACACAGGGCACGGCGTCAGTGGGCTCTAGCCAGCCCACTGTGACAGGCCCAGGGTCCTCTGTGGGAGCTGCAGCCCAGGCTACGTGCTCAGGGACAAGTCTAGCACCCTCCCAGACATCCTCTACAACAATCTGTATACCCACGTCCACTGGAACAACCTCTACAGGTAGTGTTAATTTATTCCAAAATAAAATGCCATCATTTAATTTAGTCTTTACAATGTAACCGAGTTGTTAATGGAGAATAATGATGCATTATTTGGGGTGTTTTGCCAAAACAGGGAAACTGAGGGGCACTATTTGCAGTACAGAAAGTGACAACAAGATGGCCTCCACTGGACTCACAGAGAAACAGCTTCAACTCTCTGTGGAGGTATGGGGGGGGAGTGTCATAGGGTGTCATTGGGTGTCATTCATGCTGCCATCACATGTGAATTTCCATTACTGCTCATAAAGTGTTAACTTTGCTTCAAACTCACTTTTCAGTCTGGATAACTTAGAATGAGGATCAGTTGAGGCAAGCCTAACTGGCTTTACTAAGTCTAGAGGTTTAGATGGTAATAAAGAGCAGAGGCGAACTTTCAATTTGAGTCCAGGCCGGTCGATGCAGACCGCCCACCCAGAATCTGGTTCTGCTCGAGATTTCCTTGCCACTGTCAGGTGGGAGTTGTTGGGTCTCTGTAAATAGTAAAAAGTGCTATGAGATAACTTTTGTTATGATATGGTGCTATATATATAAATTAATTAATTAATTTTAAAAATGTGGGTTTTTTTATTTATAAAGAAATGCTTATATTTTGCTTGTCTTTCACAAAAAAAATGTTTTTGTTTTTTTTGCATAATTAAAAGATAGATGTACTGTCGGGTCCATCCTGCTATGTCATTTGTGCATGGTTTCACATTGAAGTTTACTGTATGTCACTATTGTTTTGTGACATGTGATGATGCTTTAAAGATTGTGTGTGGCTTCTCTTTGTGGGAGTTTGTCAGAGTTGAAGAGCATCAACAGCAGCCTGTTCAGCCTTTACCTTGGAACAGCCACAAGTGTTGCAACCTGGAATCATTTGTACACGCGGGTAGCCAGATGGATCAGTTAGTCTAACAGTTCCAATTAAAACTAATCATATATTGACAGTCTTCAGGGAATTGTGTCTTGGATGCAATTGGACTGTGACACTAACAGCAGTTCATAAAGATTGACAAAATTCACTGTTTTGAACATATGCCAATTGATCTGTTTTTCTGCATTTCTTACATTTTTCTGCAATTTGATTAATACTGCCTTAGGTGTTTTTCTAATAACGTTTCCCCTTTACAAGGTGTTGACATCTCACTCATGTTCAGAGGAGGGTCTGGAGGATGCAGCTAACATTCTTCTGCAGTTATCTAGAGGAGATGGGGTCACCAGAGACACTGTGCTAAGACTGCTGCTCAGTGGAGCGAGGCACCTTGGATACACGCTCTGCAAACAGATCGGTAAGTGCTGGGCAGCTACAGAGATGCCAGTTCCTATGCTCCTATTTATGCAGGCCATTTGCTCTTTACATACATTTTTGAAAATGTTCTCTCTCTTTCAGGCACATTACTGGCCGAACTAAGAGAATACAACTTGGAGCAGCAGAGACGGGCACACGCTGATTCACATTCCCCGGATGCCCCTCCTGAGGATTCCTCCATCTCAGGCAGACTCAAGGGCAAGATGACTAGCAGGTTAGCTAGTGATGACTCTGGGCCACCCAGTGACATTAGGTTGCCAACACACTTGCAAGAGTGGCTGTGCCAGACTGATTCAGTTTAATTTAAACTCTAGTTAAAGTAGCTTGAGGAACATTATAGTGTGTAATAACATTATTGGTTTTTGGAAGAAGGTTAATTTCTCGTAACTACAATTTCCTTTACCTATATATGCATTTGTTGGTTGGGGCACAGGTTTGACGGGTCGGAGAGTGTGGTCATTGTGGCTGCACAAAAGCGCACACTTGGGGGACGTGAACTACAGCTTCCCTGTATGAGTTCACTAACCTCGAAGACATCGACACAGAAGTTTTTCCTGCGAGTGCTTCAGGTCATTATCCAGCTCCGTGAGGACACACGGCGTGCCAACAAGAAAGCCAAACAAACAGGGCGGTTAGGTGAGAAGATATTACATATGCACAGTATTCTTAATGAATGTCTACAATATCCTGATGATGCATCAAGTGATAAAACCCCTCTCCTTTCTCTGTCAATGGCCAGGCTCCACGAGTTTGGGCTCAGCTAGCAGCATTCAGGCTGCGGTGCGTCAACTAGAAGCTGAGGCTGATGCCATCATCCAGATGGTGAGAGAGGGTCAGCGGGCACGCCGGCTCCAACAGGCTCCCCCACCCACTGCCTCTGCTGCCTCTGTTGCTGCTGGATCCTCAGTGGTGGCCCCTCATGCCCCCACTGGTGCTGCTCCCCCTGCTGGCACGGCTGCTGCTGCCACGGTTAGCATGGGCTGCACTGACAGCAAGCATACTCCTACTCACACATTGCACACACTTAATAGGACACCATGTGAAACCTGATAAAGCACATCGACTACATAGTTTGACCATCACAGTACAGTTATTTCAAAATTACTGTGGTGGTCATCACCATAAATGCTATGGAATAGCCACTAGCTACTGTCATGCTTCATGTAAAATTTGGCACTTCTTGTACTGGTTTTGTGTGTTTTGGAAACCACAAGCAGACCCATTTCTTGTAATGCACATCTGCCTTACTTTGAAAGAAAATGTATATAGTTGACCTTTTTTATATGGGGATCACATTGTATGTGTAAACAACATAATAGAGCGCTGCAGGAATGTGTCCTATAACCTGGAAATTAGTTAGCATTTCTGTAGTTCCGGTTCTCTCCTCTCAAAGTCAATGGGTTCTTGGTTAGATGCCTGAAATAAGGTTTATAGTTAGCACAAGCTTTCATGTTTTTTTCTATGATATAAAATACACTAGTAAATACCCCACTCGTGAATTTTGCGCATCTTGAAAAATGCTGACGAGTGGCTAAATGAGACTATGGAGGTCGTCAGGGACAAACATCTTCACGCGATCAGAGAAAAACTCAACTTCTTGTCTGCCTTTACAGCTTTGCCATGTTTATATTTTCGCTCTTGCAAACTATTGTAACTCAAACTTCCTGAAATCCTTTTGTAGAAGAGGTAAATGTGAAGTGATGGTGAAGTCACGTGACCGTGGTGTAGTTTGTTTATAGCCTAAAGGTAGGTTTTTACTTCTGTCAATCGCATTTACGCTTAAAAAAAAATAAAAGTGGAGTACATGTAGATTATCTTTCTGACCAAAATTCTTTTGGTATCATAAACCTTTGTTTACCACAGAGCTTATTTTCTGCTATAATCCAAAATCTACTGGAAAAGCCCATCTGCTTTTTGTCGAGGTAACCGGGGTGATTCTAATGTAACCAGGTTGGCCTACAGAAATGAGTCATTCCTGCAGCACTCTTAAGCAGCGTGCCGTCACCATACAACCTTCTACAATAAGTGGTTTATGCATATTGACACATGCTGCCATGATGAACATTGACAGCCCCAACAGAGGGATGAATGTCCCATTGATTCACTGCTTTTTGTATCAATGTCTTTGCATTGACATGTTCTTTGTTTAAAATTGTCTGAATATGAATGTCCTGCCTGCTCCAGTTTGTTCTGTTCCACTGATGCTGTCTGTTTGCTGGCTGACACGGCTTCATGCTTTTGGCTCTCCCTCCTTCCCTACTCGGTGCCAGTTCCTTTCATATCTCAGTGGATTATGTGAATATCATTATGCATGGCAATATCAGTCAAGATGGTTAATATTGG
>JAVQJF010111722.1:0-21326 GCA_036023855.1 Gadopsis marmoratus
GGGGGGGGGGGGGTTAACGTTAAAAACAACATGCAAACACAAGCAAAAAAAAACAAAGCAAATATGCTAATTTTTGGTAGGCATAATGTTTACCATGGTCGCCTTAGTTTAGCATGTACCGTTACGCATGCTAACATTTGCTAATTAGCACTACAAGCCAAATACTGATAGGAATGCCATTAGTTGTGTGGTGGTGGTTGTGGTGTTGCTGGTGGTGCTAATTAAAAAGATAAAAGATCTCCAAGTTATTAGAATTAATTATGAGGACGATATGAATGTTTGTACCAAAATTCCTGGCAATCCATCAAATAGTTTCAACCTAATGGTGGCACTAGAGGGAAGTCAGAGGATCACCAAAGTCATGAATGTCTGATCAACATTTTAATTCAATAGTTGCTAAGATATTTTACTCTGTATCAAAGTGGTGGACTGCTCAACATTGCCATCTCTACAGCTATGCTGCTAGTGTGGTCATAAGTGAATTTTACACTACCCAGGACATCTCAAACATTGACATCTATATGATTTCATGTATTAGAGCTCGTTCCAACTCTTTGCTCAGCTCAGCACATGTTTCATACTGTCACAGCTTTGCCAGCTGGCCCCAGTCTCCAGACTCTGTCTTCACCTTCAACATGTCTCTCTCTAACCTGCTTCCGTCTCCTTGTGAAGTGGCTGCAGTTGCCTAATGAATTCCCCTTCATTACAAGCACTCTGTCAATACACCAGTGAAATCTGCGTGGTGCATGTGCGCGCATGTGTGAGTGTGTGTTTGCACGAGTGTATCTATTTTGATATATGCCAGAATGTAGCTGTGTACATGCATAGTCATGTCAAGAGGGATTTCTTATTAATATTGAGATAGTGTGTGTGTCTGGGGAGGTGTGTGCAGCGCAAACAAGAATTACATTTCAAGTCACGTTGCAATACTAACAAGAATGACATTTTTCTGTTCTCATCATGACATTTTATCACAGTTATTTCTTTGACCTGACGGCCGCTGGGGAGACAATCCAGAGACTGGCCAACAGGAAACAAAATACGTAGCCTCTTTCACTTGTGAGCCGCAGAAATATAGCCTATCTAATTGGGATTGTATGTGTTGTCTGTCAATAAGACGTTTTCCAGAGGCAGTTTCTGATACTGATAGCGTTAACATTTTTCTTTTCTCCATTTGTCAGGCTTCCTGTTCAAAGCTCATATGTTCAGTGTTTTCAAATGGAAATTCTAATGAGTTCATTACCATGCCCTTTTGAGATTGCTTATATTTTCCAGCTGCGCATACAGTCACTGGATGAATGATCAGCAAATGTACCCACAGTAATGATAACTGCAAAGAATAACTATTGAGAAGAGATTGATATCATTTAATTACTCTGATCAATAGTTATTTAGAAGAAATCATTTGTTAGGTTAAGTGCTTCACGCTAATGATTCAATCTATAATTCCTCCGTGGCATTCATGATATCGCATAAATAGAAAGTTACCTGCGAGATATATAATAATGCTGTCGATGCTGGTGCACGGGCGATATTTCAACTTCCACCTACTCAATTGCCTGGATCACACCCTATTTAAGATAGCTGTTATTTCAAACTGATTACAAGGGACAACTCATTCACAATCCACAATACACAGAATCTCATTTCCCCCAAAGATCCTCCGTTAAATGATGACTTATCTGATTTTTACAGCTGGAGAAAGGACAGTATGGTTTGCTTGACACGTGGCTGCAAAGGGATTGCTCCCTCTTAGACGGAAACAACCTCAAGACCTTGCAATCGTTCTCTGGGTCAACACATGTCATTCAATTGTACCTGAGGAGATTTTGCTTGGCAGAATCCTCCCAGCCACTACTAAAAGCTTAATGTCCCGGACTGTGGTGACGTGAGCTTTCTTCATCCATTGCTAATCTACTGAACAACTTTGTGTTTTTCTCATTGTGGTTATGTGCGGTGAGACGGGTGTGCACTCCTGCAGGTTAGAGTGCACAATCATTGGTTTATTGTACATTTCATTACTCATTTGATGTGGTATTTACCCTGTTACACATCCATTGAAATCAATTAAAACAGTTTAATCACAAAAATTAAAAGGTTATACAATAGGTTAAATGCTAATCACAGAGGTGACAGTGCTTTAGTGACATTCACAGCTACCCCCTATCTCCATGGTCTTGCACCTACATATATCTCAGAACCTCTCACTCCTTCCAGCACCACCAGACCCCACAGATTCTAGCACCCTGGCATGTTGGCTGTGCCCCGTTCGTGGCAAAAAAAAACAAAGGCCAGGGACAAAGCTTTCTGTAGTGGCTACTCGGCTCTGGAAAAGCCTGCCAGAGGCCATTAGACAGGCTGAGTCTGTGAATCCCGTTAAATGAGTTCTGTGGAAACACTGCAAGCTGTTAATAGGCAGATTCCGCTTCCTTTGAATTGTCTTAAACCCTTAATAAGACCCTTTCTTCAACTGCCATGTCTGTATCTAAGAAAAAACAATACGGCACCATGTTTAAATGACGGTTCATCAATGTGGTTAAAATGGCCTAAAATAAAGGTAGGATGGAAGCTCAAAATAGAAAATAAAAGCAGAGTTGATGCTCTCATGGCAAGATAGGATTTGCACTAATTTCACGCTTGATGTCTTCACATTTCCATACAGATCTCAGTTAACCACATCCCAGCTTCACCTAAAAACTGCCAAACACACACACAAGAAATTCCATCGCACCATAGGAAAGGTCAGGAAGAGCTGAAGATGACAATGAAAGTCCTTGCTGTGTGTTTGGCACTGTAAGTATGCAGGCTCGTATATATCTTCTTTAGGGGCCTCACAATCATTTGCCAGGAGGATTTTAAATGGGCAGAGTCAGAATCAGTGAGAATCAGTTGCGCCACCTACGCCTTTATTCTTTGACCCTAAAAAATTACCTGTATAGAGTTTAAGAAAGCCTTGACAGATTCAAGCAGTGTTGTCATTTTAATTTTATACCCAATGAGAAACCTTCGATGAATAGGATGAAATTAGCCCCATCTCACAAGCGGCTTCTCCTTTCAGCTGGGTGACATTTGAGCGTCTGCGTTCATGTGAACTCCGAGTTACGTAACTCTTCTGCCTCACAGGTCACTGCCATTAAAAGCACTGTGCCCACCTGGCAAACAACTGCTGTGCGAGGACCCTGGCATTCCACACATTTGCGCTCGCAGCGTATACTGCGAGCACCCACACATGCTGCAGTGAGTAATCATTCCCTTCGAGATGTGGTCGTCATTTCTCTGCTCACGACCGCAATTGTGCACGGCCTCAAACGCAGCCCAACCCAGACTGGCTCGTGATTTTCCTCAAGCCACTCTATGGAATGAGCCGAAGTATGATAGGGCTGATGAATCCCTTCAGCGTCTGTTGATATAGCTGGTCATGGTGTTTAAGGGGCCATTTTAGATATCATAATCAAGTCACATCAAATCCATGACTTCTCAGCATTGTCTTCAGGCCTGTTCATTTAATGCCGCCATGGGCTTTTAATGAGGGGCACATTGTAGAGAAAAGCAAGTAGTGATGTGATTTTAATAGGCTCACTATGGTCCACTGGCAAGGGAAAATAGTCATTGCATTAGTTCATCTCGGAGCACATAATATAAGTAAGCGAGGGGAGGCGGGGTGTTGTGTGCTTGTTGGAGTTCAGTCCTATAGAAGAGCCGTGTCGACGAGATGGCGTGTCGTCTTTCACTGTAGATAAGGTGTTTGGAATACATTAACCTTTTCCTCATTTGTTTTGTGTGTGTACCCTTTTTGTTCCACCACGAAATGAGAAGCCTTTGCAGCTACGGGCAAATCAGAGCTCACACGGGGCTCACGAGGCAGAGGCATGTGATACCTGAACATTAGCCTTCAATCGAAATGAGAAAAGATGGGGGGAGAGGAGCGGGGGGAGGCACGCGATGCAGGGAAGGAGGGTCGTTGGGGCGGCAGCGGCGGCCTGTTCAGGGTTTGGCTAACAGCTATTTCTTGTCTCCCTCGCTCATTCTACCTTTCTTTTCAATCTCTTGCTCTCCGTCACTGGCCGTTAAAGCTCAGGACCTCAGGCACTGCAATTATTGGAATGGTAAAGATGAAAGGTCACAACTGTTAGGAGAGAAGGAAATGACAGTATGATGAGGGAGGACGTTCCAACATTCTAAAGCTTCAATTGGCCAGGCATATAGGAGGAAAATAATGGAATAATGGCTGTCAAATGTCCCGTTTATTGACTTTGCAATGCGATGGTTCCTGACCTTTTTCCTTACTGCTACCAGAGACTGCTAGAAACTGAATTGAACTGAAAAAGCAGCAACGTTCTACCAAACACTCAGTCAGCCCCCTGACCAGTGGTGGTGGCCTGTAATTGTAACTGTTCACTAGGAGCACAGATCCATTCAGAGCTGGATACAGCACCACCAACCTTGCTGACAATTTGCCCCAGTGGCCAACCATGGTATAATTGTGGTCTAAGGCTTAGGGCATGAGTAAGTAAGTGCCGTAATAACAATGTATTGAGTGGGACAACACACAAACAGACGAAAATGTATGTGCATGTACAATGTGCCACAAAACACAAACGCAAACCAGGAAGGCAGAAAACGTTTTCATCTTTGGAATCGGAGTATGCTATCCAATTCTTATAACGCATCCAAGGGTCCTACAGCAACATACAGTAAAGAGGACAGACTGTACAAAATGGTGGAAATGGTGAATCTGATGGTAGCCATTGACACCAAGATATTCAGTATTGCCCTATTGTCCATTTTTGGAAGCAGGTAAAAGGTGACGCCAAGATGGAATGGCTGAAACCTGAGTGGAAACTGGGTTTTTTGCGTTCATTAATAAGCAAACAACCAGTAAACAGTAAGTAACTTCACTTCAAGACAACAACAGTGGAGAACAGACACACACACACATTACAAACATGTCAGCAATGAGTGTGTTTGTGTTGCCTGCTCTGCTTTATGAGGTTTACCTGACAAAGCTTGATGAAGATGTATGAGATCAAAACAATGCGCTATTAGGTGTATTGTGAGCTGTCAGTACAGTGAGTGCGGATGTTTTGTCTCATTTCTGCCCTCATATTCTCTTAACGACGCAGTCATTTTAGAACGAATCACCTTAAGGAGTCACAAGAAAAGAAGTGAAATTATCTACTGGCACCATAACACATTGTAGAAAACAATCAAAATTACCTTATATCAAGATTACCTGCTGTCCCAACAACTTACATGGACGCTATTTTGGACATAGCCACTAGATGGCATTACAGAAAATCTCTCCCCTGCCACTTTCCCATCGGCTTCAATATCCAGCTCTTAGCTGCTTTGTGAAGAGGTAATATACGGTATTGTGATGCAAAGTACTGTAATTATAGTCATTATTATGGTCATTTGCTTTTTGGCGAGAGAATGAGGCTCATTAGCCTTTATGACTGAAATATCTTGTGGTGCTGGTCAGTGCACTCCATTGTTGAGCAGCTGAAAATGTGTGTGTATGTGTGTGTATGTGTTTGTGTGTGTGTGTGTGTGTGTGTGCCTGTGTGTATGCGCCTGTGTGTGCGCGTGTGTGTGTGTGTGTGCTGGGGAGTCTGGGCTGGCAAATCAATCTTCAAATCTCAGCACATTGCAATGAAATTATTAGGTCACTGGTATTGATCAACAACCTTATCAAACCCTGCAGATATATGGCAGTATCTTCATTAAATAGAGAAAATGTACTCATTTATATTCTTTTAGCTGCACCTTCACTCCCCACTGAGAGTTATGCAGCATCCCTGGAGACTCCCGAGTGTCCCTGTTGAGAGCAAAGACACGGGCGAAGGCTGAATGAGGAGATGGGAGGGGAAAAATGGATGGATTTGGGCTGTAACTGCCCAGGCAATTGTGTTGTACGGGGAAGATGAAAGACAGGAACTGCAGGCAGAGAAATAAGCAGAAAGGCCATCAGAGTGTAAGAGACAGCAAATGAGGAAATTGGAGGGAAAGTAAAATTAAGCAGAGAGATGTTGAGAGGGGAAGAGAAAGGCAAAAGGGAGCAGGGGAGATCGACAATGCCTGAGGAAGAGTGCTGTATTTCACGACCAGTGCCTTTGTGCCATTTGAATCACTGCAGGTTTCTCATGCCCTAGGCTCTTCTATATAAAGCTCAGACAGCTGCTGGATTTTCCACATTATTGCCATGCAATTGGATTAATACAAAACCCGTCCATGTTTTCGCCGTCATCAGCCAGCATCCGGAGGGACCTGCTCTCACAGGTCTCTGGTCACCTGTCTCCTTCTGCTCATTGTTATTGGGGACGTTAGCTGGTATGGGCAATGCATAGCACACTGCATGCAGAACAGCACATCATTAGGAAACAACTTTGTCATTCAATATTGTGTTCCAGGAAAGGCTGAAGGCCAAATCCATCGTTGTTATAATTGCGCCCCGTTTAAAAACGGTTACCACACCAGTGGCTATATCGCGATTCATTAAATTGAAGGTTGCTTTTTGTGGAAGTATATGATCTGGTAGTACGTACTCATTTGACAGTTTATTAGGTACACCAGGCTAAAACTAATGCAGCCTAATACAGCAGTCCTGCAATAAATCCTACCGTCATCAAGGTTACACTTGTACTCTTTGCAATGACAATAAAGTTTGATCTAATTTAATCCAAAAGAACCAGTTCTAAATGCCGTAATTCTTTCAAATTATAAAGGATCTGGCAAATGCTGAAAGTCTGCCATTCTTAGCAACCATCCCTCACTTTTTCCCATTACAAGTCTGAAGTATCAAGATGTTTGACCCGGGTCAAATCACACAGCTCACATCAAGGCAGCCTTGCGCTTCTGTGGAACACCTCAATTACCACATGTCCGTCATATCTTCCTCGTATGTACTGTCTCCCACCAGCTGGAGTGTCTCCAGCACACTTTTAGGAATTGTCAGGTCTTGGTGGAAGCACACCATATAAAACACTAACAGGGAACTGGCAGACACTCATAAACGTCTAATCAGCGAGGGATATCTTTTATGACGACAGTGTCGAGGTGCACTCTGATACACACAAACTTGTCTTTCAACATACACAACATGAATTCACTCTCCAAACCCACGTTTGCCCTTTTTATAGGATGCATACCGTGCCTTTTTATTTTGTGGCCCCCACACTGGCCAGCACTTCTGCTTAAGTTCTACTAAAAATTCTGGACCACAGGTGCGACATCTGCTGAACTCCACAGAGACCACCAATATCATTTTCATGCCCAATCCCTGTTGGGGATCGCAAAGTGAGGTAGACAGCAGTATGACAAAAGTACAGCATTATGGCTTTCTTTTTTTTGTCAATCTGCTTTCACTGTATCCCTGGGTGTTTGCATAGCCTTCAGACATCCTTCAGCTTTGTGGTTTATCAGGTCCAGGAAGTTTTGGGGGTTTTCTTAAAGGGTGCAAAAAGACTTTGCACTTTAATTTTCCCCATCTACTCCTGGGTGCTGGAGAGGTGTGAAAGCTGATAGGAAAACATTCTTGACATTCTATAATGGCTTTCTCAGAAGACGCGGCAATTTCTTTTGGGCAAGCAAAATCTCAAATAACCTCAACCCTATCACTGGGAGCCAGACGATCGCCGCAGAAACCAGACTGGCTGAGCTGTGCACAGCAGGAAAAAATTGCCCACGTGGGTCATGTCATTGGCACATTTGGGGTCGAGTTCAGCCCCATTCTCACATGCATACAGTTTAGGTTTGGGGCTTAAAATAGAAACAGTACAACAAATGTGAAATGTTCCAATTAAGCATTACATTCAATATTAAAATTGCAATGACACACTGACAACAAAGTATACAGATAATCTTTTTTGTGTTTGCTTCATCATAAATGCATCACACTGAAGCAGCATTTCAGGGAGAACATATGGAGTAATACGCAAATGAATAGAAATAACTTTTCATGGTCCCAAATTATGGGGGATGTGGAGGTTAGCTGGTTATCTGGAGAATGTGTGTGAACCACTCTTGCAGTCATCATGCTTTTCTCCCATTTCAACTGTATTGCCATATCGCCACAAGTTACTTCACTATACTGTAATGTGGAGGTTGATAACTGAGCAGAAGACTAAACCAAGAACATAAAAGATGCACCAGCATTGGGCCCAGAATGGTTTTGGGTCTACATAAATTGGGTGGGGCTTGGGCCACTATCAGGCCTGTATGGTACTCTACTGCCAACTAATTCTCAACTTCTCATCACAAAAAGGCTGAGGCATTTTCCTCTGTATTCATAATTCAGTCAATATTGTTGGCCTGAAATAAAGCCACAAACACTTCATTGGAAATATCAGTTTCAAGCTATAAGGATGAGATATATAGTTACTTTGCCTAAGAGACCTTCTATAACATTTTATATCACACTATTGAATATATAAATAGGTGTTTGTTTTTTTAACTATAAAAAACTACATAACATATAATATCAAGTCTTCTTGGAACTAATTGAGGTTAAGTTAGCTAGTAAAGTTGAATGAATGAGTAGTAATAAGTCAAAATATTTCCTCTTTTTTTCCACAAATACAATTGCCATAAAGATTGCTTCCATGTGCGATTAAAAGCTTGGACATCACTGGTCACTGTCCCGACACCGATTAGGTAATTATAAAAGCACTTTGGGAACCGTTAAGTTCAGAAAGTGCTATATAAGTGAAGTCCATTTACCATTGACATCACGTTGTTGGTACAGCGTTTCAGAGGTTTTGTAATATCTCCTTACAAGCGTCTAAGTAATTTCTCAAGCATTGTAAAACAGGTCTGTCTTATCTTCTATTGATTTAAGTAGTTCATTTTATACTCTACCAATACAAGTTCAACTTCTCTAGTGTATTATTGATTTAGTCATTACACCTTTTCTCATTATACGACTGGGTGCTCAATACAAGGCCATTTTGAATATCCAGTTGAACAAAGGCATACGTGAGTACTTAAATAAATGCTGCATGTTCATGCCATTGCTGTTGATTGCTATTGGTGACCTTTATTAATACTAAAGATCTAGAAAATAATAAACAAAGCATAGAAATTATTGTTTGTCATATCTGGTTAAGGTAACCCTGCGTCCGTCCATAACTGCACCAATATATATATATTTCTTTTTTTAAATATGAAAAAAGAGACATTGTTGACTGCCAATGGATCTGTGGGTTGTTTGTGGATGCTTGCCATGTTCAGTGTCAGTGGGACATCATGAATATCCAGTTTACTCAATCCTTCCCTCAGGTCTGCATATGCTCCGTTTACCTACTTATTATCTATTCAGGGGTGGAATTGATCCCAGAATGGGTAGAAGTCAAGGAACCAAGGACAGGGCAGCAGCTCTTCACAGGGCAAACAAGCAGAGCGAGAGATACTCAGATATGAAGGAAAATCACTGCGTCTAATCCATCTGACTTACTGGTCTTTTAATGATGGGAGGAAACCTACACAAACACGGGGCATACATTAAACTGTCCACACAGACACAAGAACTAAACCTTGTTGCTGTGAAATGACAGTGTCGACCACTGAGCCACCATGCCACCTCCATACTGGTGGTAATGATGTGAACGCTTGGCAAAGAATCTGTCACGTTCAGACTGAAAGGGTAAATATTTTTCAGGCAAGCGGAGCCATCTGGTGTGTGGTGGAGACACCAGCTGGAGGGAGGCAGGAAGACGGGTTCAATGGGCCTGCGAGAAAATGGCAGGAGTGAGAGGGTGAGTGATCTGAATCGGGTGATGTTTCACGAACAGGGCGAGAGGTCCGGTGATTCACTGCTGTAGTGCATTGCGCCTGCTCAGTGCCGATGCTCCCATCAGAAGATGGCAGCAGGGGTCAATTACACGCACGACTCGAGCTCATCTTGGAAAAATCAGATTCATTGTTTTTTCTCTTTCGTAATTTTTTTGTTTAATTTTGGACGTCTGTATTAAGAACACGCACTCTTGAACTTGTAAGTAATGAAACGCACCCTTTCTCAATTCAATACAGGCAAGGGTTTTTTTTTCCTACTGCCTTTACTTGGTCTGGTATGACCCAAACCTAAAAGCTACTTATCATTAGCAAACTTAAGTTACATTAACGAGTCAGTTGCTGTACTTGTGTTACTGTTGCGCTATGTTTGCATGTCACACATTAACATTTAGTTTATCAAAAAAAAAAACCACACCATACCTTACTAGGAGACATGTGCATTGTTTCATCATGTGGTGACCTGGCTGTCTTTAAAGCAATTGACTCAAGAGAATCGCATGTAAAGAAAGGAAATCAAAGGTGCCATTATCCTGTAGTTGCCACTTGTGGCCACAGCGAACACCCTTTCATGAAAGTTACATTGTCTCACTTTAAAGCACCAGTGTGTAGGATTTAGTGGCATCTAGCAGTGAGGTTGCAGATTGCAACCAACTGATAACCAAATAAAAAACGTGAAAGGCTCTCTCTAGAGCCAGTGTTTGGTTTGTCCGTTATGGGCTTCTGTAGAAACATGGCAGCACAACACGGAGTGCTCCGTGGAAGAGGACCCGCTCCCTCTGTAGATATAAAGGGCTCATTCTAAGGTGACAAACACCACAACATTCTTATTTTCAGGTGATTATACACTAACAAAAACAGACTTATGAATGTTCTATTCCCTTTCTGCCAATATCTTACACACTGGTCCTTTAAAAAGGACTTTATCCATCGTTTATTAATCAACTCGTTATTACATTGCAGCTGTTTCCTTCAAAGTACAACTCCATTTTGAAACATTTGCAATGTGTTTCTTTTGAAAAAGAAATAAACAAATAAACAAGCATCATTTCAGGAACGTTTCACAGACATTGGAAAACAGGACTTAACAGTAACACAGTTACATTACAACCAATCAGGATTCTAGTTCAGTTAGGCTGAATGTGACTAAATGTATTCTATTATAACTTACATAGAGAGGATTGCATGGAAGAGTATAACATAATGAGAATTGCTAATAGCATAATGTAGATTGGAAGTGCACTTAAATGCTCGGGCAGAATGTAATGCTATGAAAATACGCTGTGCGGCTCTTTTGAGGGGCATGTTTTTTTTTGTGACTTAATATTCATTACAAAATGGCAATTAAATCCAGAAGTAAATGTTGCTTTACAGTGGTTATCTGATTGTTTTATCATACTTAATACTCCATTGCTCTCTCTCTTCACCTCCTCTGTTTCAATGTGAAGAGCAACAAATCCACAATTATCTTCACAGCAGAGTTTTGTCAATGTGAAATTGAGATGTGGGGAAGTTTTCCTCGCCTGGGGCTATCTGCTCGTCCAATAAGACGGCTCCTACATAGATGCATTCACTGGCTTGTTGTCGAGAACAAGTCTTTTGGCAGAAGCTACGGGGAGCTGCCACTAAAGATTTATCCAGCCAAAACCTAGAATGCACCCCCACTAGCCCGTACCAATGCCCTCCATCACTGCCACCAGTTGACACATGCTCACTGTGACATCTTGACCGATTGCCTCATTGCCAATGAAGCAGAGGGCCATGACTGATGTGTTGCATGCGCTGTCAAGCTGGGTCTCTATGAAACAGATTACATGTTGGAAATGTATTTTTGTTGTTGCTTTTCCCCCCCATTCACTGCGATTAATAGGCTAATTTTCGAAGAGCTCAGGATGGTTATATTGGCACACGCCAGCAAATTCTCAATACTGCCTAACATACACTGAAGGCAAATTGGAAGGTGGGGTTAAAGGGCACAAGCGACACTGGTCACTAGGTCTCCACATCAATACACAGCAGAGAAACTAGCCAGAGGCAGCAAAGGATCCTGGGAGAGGGAGGTGAAGTTGGCCATCATTTATCAGCTCTAGATAACAGTAGCAGTGACTAGGACACCCATGCATCAATATGGTCCAGGCACACACACACCGATGCCCACATGCACAATGGTACTAATGAGGTACAATAGAAAAGGTCACGGCTCAGGTTTAAAGGAGGCACACAGCCATTTGGTGGATCCCGAAATCCCAATCGCATGTGATTCACTTCTCGACGATTCCCTCTGTTTTCAATCTGTATGATAAAGAGTCAAGAGTGAGCATAGTGAATGAGGCATTCTGGAAAGAGATAAAGGGCACCCAGAGTAGAAAACAGCAGGGAGGAAAAGCAGCTAAACTCCTCCAGACAACCGGCTTGGAAGCTGAGGGAATTTTCATCCCCCTGCAATTATTGATTTTTGTCTTTGCCGCTCTTTCCATCAATGCTTCAAACTAACCCCCCCGCCCATCCCCATCCCCTCTCCATGCCCCCCCTCTGGCACTGGGCCGGTAGTGTCCTGGGTGGGTTTTATAAAAGTAGCACACCGAAGTCATGATGTGGTTCACTCACTCTTAACTACAATCTCCAGTGACTTCTGCATTCTACTGTACCATCTCATCACTTCAAAAGGCTTCTCTATCAAAGTCAAACTCTAAAGCAGAAGAGGATTGTTTAGCTCTGGGCTGCACAAATCATCCGGAGTGCTGCACATTGTATTGTATTTGATTATTGTGCGCATCAAAGGACTTGTAGGGTCAATTTAAGACCACTTGTGCAAAACTAAACATCCTTCCCCCTGAACATGATCATTGCTGCTTAAGTGCGGTGCTGTGTAGTTTCCACATTGAATAGCGAAACATTTTACTGAACAGATTCTGTGGGTGGATAGAGCTATACTAACAGCTACCCGTCCCTATTATAAGAAGTATGCGTCTATCTGGGATGCTCTCACAAATATTAATATCTGTAATGCAAGTAGCCTATATATCAGTGGATATGACCCCCCCCCCCCCAAAACCAAAGCACATAAGAACACGTAGATCATTGTCCAATTATAATTGGTTGATTTAAAAGCTACTGTAGTAAAGATTTTAAAGCTGTGGGTAGCAGGAAGTCGCTCAGGTGTAAACCCTTGCCCATCTGATGATGAAGACCATGAGATGCAGTTGAAAGTTTCAGAAAGTGGACCTCGAGTTAAGACTGTCCTGGCCAAACGGTCATTTTCAATGTCAAGAACAAAACTCAATCAAACAAAGGTTTTCACCATTTTGGACTCTTTTGCCGCCACTTCAGTGGTCAACTTTGTTAAAACAGTTATCTATTGATTGACTCAGATTTAATTCACTGCCATCAGCACCACAGATCACTGCACTTTTTTTCAAATGAATCAATCTGGCGGGAAATTTTGCTGCCATATGACTAAATTGTATGCAGGTTTAAGGTATCACTCTGTACAGTTCAAGCGTATATATTTTGGTGTGAACTGTGGAAGATACAGTGCACAACAGGCATTATGGTACAGATTAGGTATATAACATGATATAATCTATGGAAGATACATAATACTTCATTGTATAATATCTGTGGCACAAAAACTATAAAAAGTAGCAGGAGCTATTGACTCAGCCCCACTCATATTGGAGCAATGTAATGTAGTTTTCTTTCGCCAAAGTCTGTTTTATTCAATCATGTCACACCTCCAGTTTCCTACGTTACTCACTCAGCCACGCATTCTATGAGACTGCGCCATCTGGCACCAACAGCACCGCCATGATAGCTGCCTCTGCAGACAACGGAGACAACCCCCTCGTCACGGATTTAGCGAGGAGGCACTGCGGGTTGTGAACGTCGTCCGTCCACCCAGATGTAGGCAACTCTCTCATATTTCCCCAACTGAGGCCTCTTTCTGTTGACTTGCTGTGATGTTGGCCCATTTTTGTCAGGGCTGCCACTTCCGTCACCCTGTTGTGTCGCGCACATACTTCATTACGACGAGGAGTTTTGCGTCACAGGTGTTCGGGGGAGGGACGACTCAGCAGGACAGTTCTCAAAGTGCAGCCCAAAGTGAGTTTTGCTGCTTTGATGAGAGCTCAAGTGATCTCGGGATTTTAGTAATCGCTGGCAGAATATCCTTTACTCTAAAAAGTGAGTTCTGAAGACCCAAGATGAATAATTCATACACTGCGCTGAAAATGTGAGACACTTTTATCCAAACAAGGCCCTCAAAACACATAAATGCCATGGATAAATAAGACGGCTGCTGTTCAAACGCCGCTATCTGTCCTCCCAGGCTGATGTAAACATCCCATAAAGTCACAATACAATGACAGCATCCATAGTTTTAACCTGAGCTACTACTCCTGGGGTGCCATTCGCTGCCATAAATGCACCACACAAAAAGTGTAAAGGTACCACTCGTGCCTGTGGCAATATTGCTATACTTTAATGCTATGTGGCATGTAGGTCTGCGTTTGTGGCATTATACTTCCATGGGAGATATTAAGATCTTGAATTACTTGCCAACTTCCTGTGCTGCATGAAAAATAGAAGCTCCTCAAAAGAGGGCCTGAACTTTGCTCCTTATGGTTTTTATTCCCTTACTGAGTATTTGATTGCTGTGTGCGACAGATGATAGAGTACGGCAACGCCACTGAATCTACTTACAGAAATGCAGATGATTTTTACATTTCTGTCAATCTTTTTCCATTGTTTAGTGACTCACCCATTTGCACTTGTCGGCTTAAAAATAAATGCTGCCTGTATATTTCTGGATTTATTATTTTTTGAACATTTTCCAAGGGTTTTTTTTTTTTGGAGAGCTTTCGGAATATTTTTAAATAATATCTGTCCTCATCTTACAAATTTAACACAAGAATATTCATAATATACGGCAATCAGAGCACTTGTCAGGCTGCGGCTCAAGGTTTCCTTGACCATACAGACAACACTGAGAGAACACAAACAGTATTAAGAGCACATTATCATTGGGAAAAAATGCACATGTACTATGAATGCGTTTTTGTGTATGAGGCAGCGGGCTAAAGGGTGAGAGGGGTGTTGGAGTGAATGCCATGTGTGACTTGAGATTAAGTAATGGCCCAAAAGTGGTACACCAGTAGTGTGTCCCTGTAGATCCGGTGTCACAGAGTTTATACAACAAAAAACAGTCAGCTGTTAAATTGCATGTCATTCGTGGTCTTGCCAAAATTGATGGGTACAAACACTCCCAGAAATATTGCTCACACAGGGAACTTGGAAGCTGTACGTCTCGTGTTAAAAGTCAGACAGCAACAAATATGGTGTAAAGCTTTGTTTACTAAATATGAGTAGCAGAAGTGCTAGTTGTAGTAATAGTGACAGTTTTCCCTTTATGTCACCGAAGCCTGTGTATATTAATTTTCTGTGTGGACAATAGCCAACGGTGCTCCTCCATCCTCTGCATTAATTCAGCAGCAGGATGTTTCGCCTTCACTCCATCTCTGCCAACTGCTAGGTGTCATAAAACACTTAAAATAGAGACAGACTAACAATGAGACAGATGCTGGAGGCTACAGATATTGTGAAAGCTTCTGCAATCTAAGTTGAAAGCCTGCAAGAGTCAGGCAAACACTCTCGCTGACGCTGCTCCACTGTGGATGGAAACAAAACGGGCATGGTTGTTTTATCATTAGCTCCTCTGTGTGAATGTGAGATCAATGCGACCTGTGATCTTACCTGGAGGTAGAGCTTTAACACGGAGAGTCTGAACTTTCAGACTTCGCTAGAGTACAGCAGTGGCGGCGGTGGCTTTGCTGCTATATTAATAGCACAAAACATAATGCTATGTATTACCAGAATGTTTACATTGACAGAGAGTTTTAGGGAAGTTAAGAGTTGGTACTGGCTGCAATAGAACATTCTCTACGATGCACTGAATATATTTCTTTCTAAATAATAGGACAGACACATCACATGCCATGTTGGTAGAACAATTTTAAGCAATTCAAGCAATTCATTAAGGAGGAAAGCACGGCTGCACAGACATCTTTGGGTTGAAAAGACGTAAGTCTTTTTTATCTCTGAGCACACTCTAACATCTGGGTGTGGTCAGATGTTATCTGTTTGACTTGCAACCGCACGCAGCTGTAATGTAGAGATGGTATACATACATTATTACATCACGTTTGTACAGGGTGAGGGAAAAGCATGTTGTCGCCACTAGTTGGCAGCGCAAGCAGGATTATTAGACTGGGTGCAGTCACTCTTTCAACATACACAGAAAACAAGTTGCACCTTGCAATGATTGCTGTATAAGAAATACTTGAATATAAACAAAGGTTAAAGAAGAAGAAAAGTGGGAAAGGAAATCCCTTTGCTAATAAAAAAATTGCTGTTAAACGCTGTCTCTGAAAAAGGAAATCCATGACATTCAACATTAGCCTTAGTATCTACTAAGTAATGTTACCAATTATTATTTACGTACATTAATTTCAGATGAGGCTTCTAAGAGGAGGTGCTAGGCATCTGAATGGATTTACAGTAAACAGGGAGATCTCAAAGGATTGTTGGAGAAACGTCTCTGAAATAGTCGAGTCTTGTCAGAAGCCCCAAGCAACTAAATGGTCTTCACTTATATAGAGCTTCTCAACCTTAACACTTCCCAGAGCGCTTCTACAGATTGGTCTCATTCACCCACACGGCAACACATCTTAGGGACTTAGGGTTCAGTGTCTTGCCCAGGGACGCTTTGACATGTGGATGTGAGGAGGCGGGATCAAACCACCAACCCTGGGATTAAAGGACGACCCGCTCTACCTTGTGATGTACCAGCCGAAGTTGGTAGAGAAGTTAGACAGACCTCTGGCCCGTGTACTACTACAGCTATTTTCACCTCAAACACATCTCATGTAGCTTCTTCCTTCACACCACTTACATTTGATTAATTCACAGCTGCATAATAAATAGAATCAATTCCAGCTGAGGCATTAAATTACCTGCAATTAGGCCATTGATTGAATGTTCTGTCCCAGGTAATTGATTTCATTGTCCATTAATTTAAACCAAAATCTTCGGTGAAGGGGATGAGATTCAATGACTACTGCCATCCTGGCGAGAGAGCTATTCGTCTTGCTAGGTCTGATATGGAACATCTTTAATGTGGGTGCAGTAATGTCAATCGAGTTTTCACTTAGTATCTAAATCTTTCGACACTGGAAATACCACCCCGCATAATTCCCATGTTGAGCAAAAGTGAAAAAGACAACCACTAACTGAATATCTGTCTGTCTACATGAACATGATCTCCACAAGTAAGAACCTGATTTGGATAACTGAAGGTTATACTGAGCAATGCGGCTATCATGTTACAAAAGCAGACACAGTACCCTTTGGCCTGCAACTACCAGCTCTGAGTAGTTTCAGTTATTTCAGTTTGAGATTTCTGGTGGCAAAAATAACTCAGATATTCGACAGATTCTGTGTTCTTGGAGACGCCACGTAAGCCACCATCTCTCGTCTGTAATTTTTTTAATAACCTTCTACCCCTTTAATACAGTTTACGTCCCATTATGGAAATATTGCTGCTCAGTTATGCATGCAACCTCCCTGTTTTCAACAAACTACATGACATCCCTTCACAAAAACACTGGTGTTGAATAATTAAAGAGGACTATTTTGTGTTAATGCATTTAATTATAATGTTGTCATGATGGAATAAATAATTCATGACGACTGTTTGTTTTGCCTTATCCAAAGTATCTACAATTCAAATGCAGACATTTACTTTTTCTTGCTCCCCATTTTAGGTTCATGGAGAGTTTTTCATGACCAAAGGGAAACAGCTCTTTAATGACTGCGGGCACCTGATGCACTTAGATCTTCCTCAAGGTCTAATTACATTTTCTCCTAGAAGTTACAGTAAAAGCGCCCATGTTTATTTGATTTGCTTCTATGGACTCCAAAGGATTCAAAGGAAAAGCAGCTGTTTAATTTTGAAGCTGTTACATAATGAAGCGTCCTTGTTTCCACACTGACAGCAGGACTCGGAGCATTTAAATGTTTAAAGTAAGCCATGAAATAACCATTTTTCTCTGTTAATTAGGAGGCCACCTCTGCTCCACTTCCTTTGCCTTTTCGTCTCTGGCTGCAAATTTCTATCCAGCAATCTGGTCAGCGGTGAGAGGGACAAGTTGTGATTGGTCCACTTTAAAGTTTAAAGCACCGCTAATTGGCTGGATATAGAATAATTTGTAACATTTGTTCCCCTTAGGAAATTCATCATGCGTAGACAAGCGATTAACATTCTGAATGAGCAGATAAATGAGTAATGAAAAAATAAACGTTGGTGGAGTTCTGCAAATTACATGAAGGTGTGAGACAACAGCAGCTAGCCTCATCTTATCCGAATAAACTCCATCCTATGCTGTTAAGTGATTCATTGAGGTGTGAGAATTGTGCAATTAGGAAATTTAAAACATTCGACAGTTGAATTGTAAAATCAGGTACTGGTGAGCAAAGCTGAAAACGAAATGATTGGGTGTCTTTTCACCAACAAATTCCATAATCATTTCAGTATTAGAAGCACTGTAAGGCCCAGCTCAACTAGCTTAGGAATGTGGCATTGATCTTTTATGAATATATGAACCTCTTTTTTTCATCTAATCGATTTTCAGTGTTTCTCCTACGTAAGTAATTTATATAATCTGTGACATCAACGTGTCTAAAAGTGGATTCTACAGAAGTAAACCGTTGTGCTGCATTGACAAGCAGCATCCAATTGTCAATCACAGATTTTTATTTAAATAGTGATCATAGTAATCACTCCCTGTTAAAATTCAGGACAGTGAAAAGTCCTACTTATTGTAGATTAGAGACCCGACTTACAGCAGCAAACAGGACTTTTTTATCATCCCAACCATTAAGCTGCTGATCGCAAATAAATCAGGCAGGGAAACAACTTGTGTTTAGAAAAGAAGAGACGACACATACTTGCAATGACCACTGTGACATGGTAGTTTAAGGCAAAAAGTCAGTGAGAGAAATTCGACTGATGTTTTGCAGTATATCAGCAGGGAACTAAATTCTTAAAAAGGAGTCTTAAAAGGATAATATATAAATAAAGTCATCAGATCAACTTGAAAAGCACCCACCTGACATTATTCACACATTTGCTGTTAGAGCAACTCAGATCTTTGTGTGTGGTTGAAAACAAAAGCATAAACCAAATCTCGCTCCGCCATCAATTTTCTTACTTCAGTTGACAACGTGAATTGATGTGTCATGGCAAAGAAAAAGTTGTGAAAATTTAATGATACACTTTCTTTGAGAGGCTGCTAACGTAACAGAACTCTGTTAGCGCTCGGTGAGGCACTGCAGAGAGCTGCGGGGTTTTTTATAACAACGCCATGCTTGCCATTTGCTTAATTGGTCTATGAAATATTCCAAAATGCACACACACTAAACTGTTTGTTGAAGTGCTTCTAATTGCATGTATCAGCATGGGAATTCTAAATAATGGAACCAACAAAATGTCTAATTGGGCACAAATAATTGCTTTTATTACCACATAAGTATTCATATTTAGTAGTTATAGCACTTTACCAGTTTGAAATTAACTGCGTAAGGCTGCCTCAATATCTTAGACTTTCTAACATACACACATAAATACGTTCACACACATACTCACAGCTTTTGTCCGTTTTTTTCTGCACAGACTAGAGAGAAATAAATAGGAACTTACGTATCTCAGGCTTTTCTCTCATCTTTCAGCCGACTGCTCTCCACCAGCCTGCAGTAGCTTAGGTGAGAACTTCCTCTGTACTCCCACCTTCAGCATTTCCTCAAAGTCCCAATCCAAAATCCCAACCAGGATAATCTCATCCCTCCACTCTGATGTTCTTCCATTTATCCTAGCCTTATGCTGCTGCCAGCTCAGGCCCGTGTTAGGGAAGAGAAGAAAGAGGATTTCTTCTGCTTTCCCTTGCTAGGGCACATCACTGAGGTTGTAAGTCCGTATCGCCTCGAAGCTCCACGGAATCTGCTCAATGTCACCCCTGTAGCGCCTCAGGACACAATGGCCACTTGCTCGTTATGTTACTTCCAGCCGTGGGTTCATCTGAATGACTTACAAGACAGAATGTACAGGAATTCATTTCTGTACATTCTAACATTATTAACCAAAAGAGTCTTGCAGTACAATAGTGCAACAATGGTAGTCATCATCAAAGGCCCACTACTTACATAAGTGCAAAATTATTTGATATAGAGTGAGATGCAGAGAAAGAAGTACAGCAAGCTGTCACATAAAGCCATTTAATTAAATAATTCTTTAATGTTTTGCTGAATATAACGTCTGTGTAGAAAATGGGAATGTGACAACCTATCTTGTCCGTGACAAAAGCCATTATGAGTTACACCATTAAGCCAGTATTACCGGTTAGGTAATTATGTGAATCAGCTGAGTGCAAGATTACAGTCATGTTTACATCCCTGAAGCCAATATACAATATTGCTCTCTACTAGGGATCAACAGGCAACCAGTGAGCCAATAAACGACCAACACTTGCACGAAACAACTACAAATTAAATACAGCTCTGGAAAAAATTAAGAGACCACTGCAAGATTATCAGTTCTCTGGTTTTACTATGTATAGGTATGTGTATGAGTAAAATGAACTTTGGAGAAAAATTTCCAGAGCTGTATGTAACACTAAAACACGAGTATTCACACTTCACCTCTACATATGCACAAACACAAACAAAACCCCTCAGAATGTAAGTCCATCAACAAACAAAACAATTCAGACAAACAAAAACAAGGTGAGCAACAACAAACATATGCACATGCAGAACAAAAGTGAAAGCAGCAATAATTAGCAGCAAGCAAATAAGCACAAAACATAACCGCAAGCAAAGCAGTGTTGTCATCCATAATGCTCAGCACACAAACCAAACAAAGACATCAACTCAATTCAATTCAGTTTTATTTATATAGCGCTATATCATAACAGTTATTTCATAGCACTTGTTAATATAGAGCAAGTATAAACCAACTCTAAATGTATAGACCCAACAATTCCACCATGAGCAGCACTTTTTACAGGCAGGTCATCTGCCTCGACCGGTTGGGTAGAGAGAGAAAAAAGAGGGGGTGTACAGTGAGAGCAGGATGAAAGAGAACACACAGTAGCACAGTACAATTCCACATACAGAAGATGTAAAGCAATGGCAGTTACAATGTTACTGGTGTTAAAATAAACAACCAATAGTATTAGCAGCACAACAACAGCTACACTAATAACAGTAGCAGCAGCAGGCGGTCCGCATCCACTCGACCAGACTGCGCAGAACCAGGTCCTGAAAATCCAGACTCCACACAGAGAGAGAGAGAGAGAGAGACAGACAGACAGACACAGAGAGAGAGAGGGAGAGTCTGTGAGAGAGAGTCAGAGAGTGTGAGAGAGAGAACGCTCAGTGCATCATGGGATGTCTCCCGGCAGTCTAGGCCTATAGCAGCATAACTAAGG
>JAVQJF010111729.1:0-25945 GCA_036023855.1 Gadopsis marmoratus
CCCGCCGGGCTGGGCGGGGGGGGGGGGGGGGGGGGGGGCTCCTTTTCACCTGCAAACACTTCAGTGATGTAACGAGCAGTAACGAGTGCTGACAAAGTGACTCACAGCGGCCAGAAATACAGTTCTCTTCCTCTCTTCACTTCACATGGAGAGGCAGCCTGCCAGGACTAGGTGGAGGCCAATATTGTTGCTAATTAAGCCTTGCTGCATTTATTCAATAGCTCCAGCAACAAAATAAAGTGGCTGGAGTTAGGGGAAGGAGCACTTATATTCCAAAGCAAATGGTTGGGATGGCTTGAATTTGTGTTTGGCCCATGCCGGGACGACTCACCAAACCTTACTGCAACAGGGCAGGAGAGAAGAGTTTACATTGGAGACCGTGGCCACACCTCCTTTAAAACGCCTGTTAGGACATCTATTGTGGTAATTGTCAAGTCCAGGAGTGTCAGACATGTATCTTTGTCTAGATTCTCTTCATCACCCAAGTTGTTTTGAGACAGCAAACTAACGCTTTGCAAAAATCTACATCCACAAAGATCCACTGAAACGTACATCAACTATAAACATAGAATATGATGCATTGTTACACATGAATTACAAATGCTACTTACACATTAACATGTCAGCAATAATGACATAAATAATATTTTTCTGTATAAAGACTTTTACTATTTTACTTAAGAACAATTTTGAATGCAGGAGTTCCACATGTAATAGAGTGTTTTTACATTGAGGTATAGCTAGTATTTATGTGAACTGTCTGAGTACCAAGTTACTTCGTACCATTGGACTGACCACAGCATTCTACAACTACTTGAAAATACAAATAGTGACTCAGAAATCTGAAGACATTCTGCAGGCACCACATCTCTCACAGAATGGAGAATTAGAAAGTGGGCAGTAATTACAGAGATCCAGGAAGAGGCTGCAGGCATGTAGCACACCTAGGGCTCACATGGAAAAGGTGGGATTAGACCAGATATCATTTATCATACAGTATATTATCAGCGCGTGTTTTAGGGGCCAGTGACATTTGCTCCTGTTGCTCTCGCCACTATGACGTATTCTGCTAGCTTGGAACGGGAATAAGGAGTCCAGAGGAGCTTCTCCCAAGAGGTTTCTGTTCAAGCCACTGAGATTTAACCAATCACATGACCAGTCGTGATTCCACTCCACCACATCACGCTCGTCATCGTAGCTTTGGGTGGGTACTTTAGCACAGCATGGTGCTGGTTGTGCAGGATTTAATCATGGTGATTTGATTAATCTGGCGTATGTTCCCCCGCGTTAACACTCCTATTAGAGGCTGCAGATGCACCTGCCAGCTGTACCTTTTATACATGCAAGCTGTGAGGCAGAGAGATTACAGAAATAATCAAACATTAATCTGTACTTTTCCTTGCAGTGTTGCCCTAATTGAAATAAAATGTTTGTTTTCAATCAATTTGATGTGTTTCTTGATTGAAAAATGTGTTTCTGTATTTATTGGAAACAGCTTCCGGCAATATAGCACGTACACGTAACCCTAGTGATCCATGACAGCGTGCTGTTTGACGGGTTCATTGCTGGCAGGCCGCAGAAGCTGCAACACTCTGTCCATGTGCCACCAAAATGGCAGCGTGCTAATGGGTTCAATTCAATTCAATTCAATTCAATTTTATTTATATAGCGCTATATCATAACAGAGTTATCTCATAGCACTTGTTAATATAGAGCAAGTCTAAACCAACTCTGAGTTGCTCTCAGCCACGTCTCCTTCCACTAAAAGCTAGTCCCTGTAACACGTAACACTTCATTTTATTATGTAGAAAAATCAAAGTCTATAATATATGCTTGCTTTTAAGAATTACATCACCACTACCGAGGGCAGGTTACGCCGAGTTTTTTCCTACTAAATGCACTTTGAGCATGGATGCCAAAAGTTACTTTTCCAATACTGGCTAGAACAAAACATCTCCACTTGGTAGCTTATTTAGCTAGATTATTTGTGCCAGTGGATTTGGGCTTGTGCTGTTCTGGTTTGTTAGGTTACTGGTACCTGGGGAATACAGCGATTTAAAAAAAAAAACCCAAACAAAAACCAAATAATAACAGAAGAAAGGCACTATTTCAAAGCAAGATGTCATCATACAGCTTATGTGCAAGTTGAAACGTGTACATCAGCTTTCATTCAATATATTATAGACTCTGCATTGATCATTTTAAGAAGTTCAGATATCAACTAATGTTAGAAATGTTCCAAAATAAAGCTGGCAGATCTGCAACGCTGTGCTCCGTTGACGCCGGAGTCGTTGCTTCTCTTCCTGTTTAGGTGTAATTAAAAAAAAAAAAACCATTTCACCGGTCACTGTCAGCTAATAGCACAGAGATTGCGGGGCATCTCGAGCATCAACACACAAATGTTGGGTGGCATTGCTCCAGATTTTCATTGACTTGGCTGGGTTTTCTCATTACAGCAATATTACGCAGATGCTCTTCCCTAAAAATCCTCCTCGATCTTGATAGGTTGTCTTTTCCTTGACATGGTCATTCATCCATCCATTCATTCATTCATTCATGTTTACTGGCACTGTAGAAAATGTTTTCATTCACTTATTTTATCTTTTCAAGTAAAAATGGAATCTTGACTGTTTGGTTCCTGGATGAATTCCTGGGTGTAAAGCCCTTAAAAGAGATGGGTGATGCTGTTTATTCTTTTTCCTTTGTCAGATCACATTGTAAGCCTGTGGATTTTACCAGCATGGGAGTCATGAATATCACTCCTTCGCACTGTTTTGTTGTGTTTAATATTTATTGGAAATGAATAGAAGAGAGTCGACATCACCGCCCATGTTTGAAGCTCATTCTGCCTCCTGGTCCTCAGTGGCTTGTTGTGCAGCCTTGTCCAGCAATGTGTCCTCTTTTTGACAGTATTTCTCTTCTGTCGTCACCATTTATAACTCGGAAACAGGCACCAGGATTCATTTTGCTGTGAGACTGACGCCATGGGAAGAATGTGGTCTATACTGCAAATACTTTTGTGTATGTGCATATTTCTGTTGGCTTGCTTGTTTTGCCATGGTTGTGTTGGAGGTGGGAAGTGATGCAGCGTGAGGGTCTTCAGGGAGGCCAGCCAGGGCACAGGAGTGAGAACATGGCTGCAGGATTCTTTTTATCCATGTATTCACACCAGGGCTTGTCCTGCCCTGTGACGGTGACCTACTGAACCTTAATTTATTAATTTATAAAGCATAGGAAAATACATTTAAACGTGAGGTCCTCAGCATATATGCACGGCCCTGCAGGCTGGTTGGCCATGAAAATAAGAAGCAGCAGCTGTGATTTAGATAATCTTATAGCTGTATAATTGGGGGAGGATGCAGTTTTTAGGTCTTAACAAGTTCAAATTTAAAGGTAAATGGACTTCAATTATTATGTCATTGTTGACTATTGGTATATCACTTCTTTTTCACAGGCGGTTTGTTTCTGGTGTTTCACTGGCAGGTAACAGTGGTATTATGCCACATACGTGTTAGTGTCATATGCCAGTTGTTAGTGGTACGCCACCTTAATTTGTGGTAGGCCGGATGTTCTATGGCGTATAGCTACTGTAGCCGTTTTACAGAGTACGTGCCACATGCCAGTGTGACATACCACTAAACATTGGCATATGTCACCAATCCAATAGTAGGTTGCCATCAGTTACTTTTCAGTCTGTGTGACTGTCAGATCTGACAAATTCACAGCATCTTGTTAACAATGTGAACTGTGCTTTTAATGGCCAGTGCTAATTAGCTCATGAATCATCTTGCCATGTGCCATATTACTCAACACCACCCTGGAGTGATTTCACGGTTGCCGTTTGTTGGCAGAGTTGCCTTTAACACCTCGCTCTCAAAATAATCGTCGTCAACATTGGTCATGTTCTTGTACAAGCAGCATCGTATTTATGGCAAGGAAGCCGTCTTGAAAATCTCTGTGCAGGAAATAAGCCTCTTGTTGTCTTGTAGGACCTACTTTGTGAGACACGGGGGGTGTAAGGATACGGAGGACATTTTATGCAGATTGGTTTCAGAGCTGGAAGAATGTGAGGGTTTTAAAATGAGAAATTAAAATGTCAGGTGGCACAGTGCAACTCGTAGTGGTGTTCTGACATAAGCAGCCTTGCCTTTGGGCTCCCTGCTGTGCAGTAAACATATTAGTCTTGTGAGACAACTTAAAGTAGCTTGTGTTAAGATCTAAGCCACTGTGGTGATAAAGTCCATGACATTTAGGAGGCTCAGTGAAGGTGGATTATTACTCCTTCACTCCACATTACTTACTGTATTATTACAACCAACAAAGGTTGTAAATAGTAAAATGACTAAGAAAAAGCAAATGTATAACAAACAAATATATTTTATATTATATGTATTGTATTTTAAAGGCAAAAAATAAATGTGACCCACAGTCCCAAGTGATACTCTGGCCGTGATAACAGCTTTTGCTATGAGCTACATAAGCATGACACCATCTCCTCTGCTGATGACATGGAAGTAACTTGAATGTGTGATGACCTTTAAGGTTTACTTGCTTGCTTTTATCTTGTATCCCAGGTTCTTCTTCTGCAAATGGATCTGGCTCGGTTGTCATCACGTGTCCTAAGAATTCGATTATGCGATGACAAGTAGCTGTGTACCTGTTAGACCCTGTCTCTGTTGTCTGCTGTCAGGTGAGACTCCTGGTCCAGGGCTTTGGTCTGGTGTTCACAGTCTGGATTCAGTCTTTTCTCCAGGGTGCTTGCAGATTCATCGATGACGCATTCACCACAGCTGCTGTATGTGGGCGAACAGGCAGGTCAGATGCTGTCAAAAGTGCACAAAAGGTAGTAAGTGAACTTTGAGTTAAGAACAATTCCCCACAGATATGTGTTGTTCCAAAGGTCAAGAATGAACCTCCATGCTTAACTCGCAAAATGATGAGAAAGTGTGGAGGAAGGACGTGAGCTAAGCACTTCTGATAATGGACCAATGCATCAGTACGGTGACCTATTAAATTGGTGCAGATTTGTAAGGATCTCTCTCATGGTAGCCATGGAACGAGTATGTGCTGTATACGTCTGTAGTTTTAAGTTACCCTACTGTACTACGAGCAGCATGCAGGGATGTGCAGGGATGTGCAGGGAATAAAAGCTGACTGATTTGCAGCCTTTCACAGTGAAAACAGACCGATGTGTCTTCAGCAGAGTTTTCTCTTTCTTTAATGCCGCTGCTCGTCCATGGTTAGCTTGATGGTTTGCAACTGCACAATCCATGTTTTGTGTGCAGTTTGCGTTCAGATATGCAAACCTTTAAAGACCTCTTTGCAACCAGACCACAGGGTTGGGGTTAGGGTTTCAGCATGTAAACAACATGTGTGCTGCAGGAGGACTTTATGGGGGATTTTTGGGTGCGTTTTTCTCACCAAATCATGGGTGTATATTGTATTTGGTGTCTGACGAGTTGAGAAGACCTGTGTTAGAATAACCGGTCTGTCTCCGAGCTCCCGAATCCTGCTGGAACATGTGCGGAAAACCCTCTTTTCATTTCCACATTTCTTTTTACCTATTTAGATCCTCATAACCACAAAACGGTGGTTGAGAAAGAAACGCTCATTTGAACTAAGTGCCATAGAACACGATGACAAGTTATTATTAAAACTCCATTTCGAGCACACTGTACCTGCACCAGCACGTCGTTGGGTAACTGTAATGTCGATCCACGCGCTGAATGAGGCAGCGGTGGTTACAGAATTAAAACACCACCGGAGGGACCTCAGAATCTTGTGAACAAAACTGGACAAGTTAGCAACACAGCATCATCTCCTGCAGTCACAATGCAACGTGTGATATGTCGAGAATCACACCACGGAGGTGCTTATGATGATGGCACTCGCAGCCCGTAACCACAGGAAAGTGCAGCTATTTATAGAAGCAGCACGTTTTATTTAGAAGCAGAGGAGCGCGTCGTCGGTGGCAGCGTTGAGCCGCCTGTTGTATTTTTTTTTTCTCACTTCATTAATCTGTTCATTTATTCAGTGGCCTACTCCTAATCTCAGTCCCGTCTCGCTCGTCCATCATGCTGGATGCGTTTCCTCCCTCACTTTCTGTGGTTGAGCAGCAGTCCCACATGTCAGTCCGTCACCAGTGATGAAAAGAATGACTCGCACATCTGCAGCTAGGTCCATGAATGTACCTGTCAGTCTGCGTAGTCTGTCTGACCCTGATCCTATCATGCCTGCAGTGACAGCAGACAACAGGAGCAGCATCCAATCAAGTATTTCTTTTGGCCTCCCATCTCTGCAAGTCAACCGTCTTCGAATGCCAAAATAGTTTTACACACATTGAGTGAGGACCAATACATGTGGTAGCACTTCAGGAAGTCTTTTATTTTATTGACCAAACCTGATTTGATCTTTTGAGTGGGTAACATTCCTCAAACAAGGTTATACATTTCTTTTTTTTATTATTTGGTTTGTTAAGAGATGCTTTGATGATTACAGTTTGCTCTCCATCTGACCTGTTAGAAAGACAGAACCAGATCTTATAATTATGAGTTCGTCAGCACAAGCGACACCTGTCAACACATGTGTAGTTATTTGATCCGCTGATATTGATTACAGCAGCTTTAACTATAACCTTTGGCCTAATGCTAACTATCCCCCAGTACAATAGTTTTGCTTCAATGCCCTCTAGTGACCACACATTTAAATATTTTTAATTATATTAATTAAAGATTATATACATAAAAGACATTTTTTACATCGTGGCATGTGTAGAAGTGGCTGTACCATCTCAGAAGTACAGTTACAGCATTTCAGGAGAAATATATATTATTGAATAATTGAATCGCTTTAATGTGTTCCTATTTTACTTTCATGGTGCATTTTCGTTTTTTGTTCAGTGTGTTTTTAATATTAAAACAGCAGGACGGACTGTGAGCTTGGAGGACATGGTGGTATTTGCGGGTGCTGCCTGAGTTCTACAAAGAAATTGGGGGAGTGTATTTTTAACTTTGTATTGATTGAACCACTGAGAAGAAGAGGGTCAACTGGAAAAAACCCACATCCTCTAGAGATTTTACAGGATATTTTACCTTTTCCACTTTTCCTGAAGTTGAGATCTGGGTGTTTGGGGGGGGTGTCTCACTAGAGTGAACACTCTTTGGCCTTCAGGCAGGAACAGCACAGCTTCAGTGTTCAGGGTCACTGACCTGATGAAAACATCCTCCTCACAACTTTAAGCTGCAGTTGTTTCAGCAGTGATGGCACATACATAAGCTACAGAGGAACTACGGGGTAACTGCATAGCTGTTATTGCCGTACTGTTGGTTCCTATTTTCTGTCTACCAACTAAGCATCTTGTGCTTATTTTTACCATTGATTCTAGCAGACTGGCTTCAACCTGTATTTGAATTGACCAATAACAAATTGAATTTACTGTAAGATTTTGACAAACATTTGAAACAGTCACAGCACCATGTGCAATACTTGTAAATACTTATTTACTACTTGTTGCTCTGTTTGCATCATCACCGTTGCTGCTGTAACACTGCAATTTCCCCACTGAGGGACTAATAAAGGATTATCTTATCTTATCTTGTACAAAGTGATATAGTCTTCTTAAGGATTGCTGCTTGTCCTGCTTGCGTGCATTTTTAACACTGGTGCACTTTGTAATCCACACATGTGAGCCTTCTGCATGACATGCTTGTATGTGCCAGTACCACGAGTACTAGAAGGGCCAGTTGTCTCAGTCCTGGCATCACGGCTGCTTTCAACTGGATCCAAACTTCCAGATAATTTGCAGAGCCAAAGGGGCACAAAGAGGCCAAATGTGATCTGTACTCTGCTGTCAGCTCTCAGTAGACTTAGCTGACATGCTGTCAGAGATAGTTGTGTCTTCCTCCGGTGCTTGTCTGTCACGCATGTCTGCATGCTTTGGTGTAATCCTGCATGGGCAGCAGCACCCATGCGGACCTTAATATGCATTGCCAGTCAGGCTGATCTCACGCTGCACTGAAGTCAGAGCAGTGGATCGGATGATAGGAAAAAAGTAAATAAGGCAAATCCAAATGACAGAAGACGTATGTAGGAAGTGTAGTAACTGCCTCCACTGTTTACTCCCACTACCTACTATCGGATTGACATGCAGAAAGGGAGACCAACCGAACGGGCTGCTACATGATTAAATTGGACGATGTTAGATCTAATGTGATATTTTTTCTTTATACTACCAACTGAGCCCTGGTTCTTTCCTCCCACAGCATGTAATGTGATATGTACCTTTGTCCTTGTAATGGTTTTCAGATGTGAAGCACTTATTGTAACTCACAAACTCTTTAATGCTTAGCAGGCTGCAGATTCTGCACAAGTACAACCTATTAACTGTCAAGTAGCTTTTCTTTGAATGTAGTACTATGAAGCAGTAGCACAAATACCAAATAATAAGTACTAGAAATACCTAAAAAATGATAGGTGCTATATTATTATATATTTATATATTTTGCTGTAGCCAACTAGTATTTCACTGCTTCCACAGTGAAAAGTAAAATGTTAGACCAGCTTTAATCAGAGGGTCACTAAAGTCACCAGGATTCATCCTCTGGGAGCCAAGAATGTCTGTACAACATGTGGTGCCGATCCATCCAGTAGAGGTTGAAAACATTGAACTGTTGGTGGCTAGATGGCGCTAGTCAGGGGATTGCTGAAGTCATTAGGACTCGTCCCTGGGAGACCATGAACGTCTGTACAGAATTAAAATTAATCCAGTAATTGTAGAGAGATTTCAGCTGCCCGACTCTCCTAGATTGCATCCGTTGGGCTAAAACAGAACAGCTTCCATACAGTATTTAAATAAGTTCAGGTTTTCTTTACATATCACCCCGATGTTCCACAACCCCACCCAAACCTTCAGACTCCTGTACAGCTTGCGGACTACATTTACAGCCGGAGCTGTTGTATGTAACGGCGATGCCTCGTATCAACAGTAATGAGCCCAGTAAAGCCTGACTCCTGACACTAAACTCCTCTCTTCTCACTGGAAGACTATTTAAGTCGTGTTGAACCGGCGGCATGTAGCATTAAATTAGCCTTAGACGTTTGTCTCATTTGCAGTGATAGACCAACAGCCTCCACCTCCCAGTGCAGACAGATATTTATATCTGCCTGAGAGGAGGAAAGCACAACGGGAACTTTTGCAGAGTGACGCCCGGCAGCACGAGCGCTGTGCTGCAGATGAAGCCCTCTTGCCTGGTCCTCACTGGCGTGTGATGAACTGGGATGAAGCATGAAGGTACAACTCTAGTTAAGGGGGGGAGACTCACTGACTGAGCAATGGAACGTAGTCTGTGTTGTTTTGTAGTTTTCTATATATCAATATTCACATCCTGCAGTTTGTCCCAGTAGAGGGAAGAGGAAAATGACTGTCCCCCCCGTCTGGGCCACTTTAAGATCCATGTTTCTGTGTCTCTGTCCAGACTCTCAAAATACATCTGCCTCCGTTTATTATCGCAGAAATCCATAAATAATTCAGTGGATTTTGGTAACTTGGTGCCCTCATTGGCTGTTTTTAGAAGTCTGAGCTATTTCAGAGCCAGCACTTACACAGCTTGTATTAAAATTAAATAATTCAAGCGAAAAGAGCAGAAAGAAAAAATGGATTGAAAGAATAACTTCTTCTCCGTGATATTGATGGGTCTCTCTTCATCTCTGTCTCATTAGAGGTTTTTGTAGGTTTTCGTTTAAGTTTACATTTCGGTATTTTTACATTCTGACTGTTTTTTTTTTCAGCACAGTTGAATCCATTTGTCTTATTTTAACAGTGGATATTTCCTGAATATAAATACTGCATACCTGTGAGAGTAATGCATTCGACACTGTAATGCAGTCGGCTTTGAGGCTCATTTCTCATTAGATGAGCCAGCATCTGCATACACACTATGATATTTAGAGAGAAATTATTGTCTGTATCAGATGATCAACATAAAATAATGAAGTGTTTTGGATGACGGTACTTCATCAAGAGGTTGTGCCTGATGCTCTGATCCTGGTCCTCATCAGTGACACAGCCTCTCCTCTACCTCTTAATTATATCAAACACAGGCAAACCTGCTCCGTGTAATTAGACCTTTGCTGAGAGGCACAGAGGGCCCTCTCAAGCCTTCTGTATAATTGCATCAGATATTCACTCCTTAACAAGATTTTGCTAACCTTCTATTGACATTTAGACTATAGAGTCTCTTCCCGTCCGATGGTTGTGATCGGAGGCAGCAGTGCTGCAATATCAACCAACCGTTCACATTTATGCAGAAGCCATGTTATCAGTGTCCAGCATCATCGGGACAAGTATGATTTCCGTGACATCGTAGCACAGATTGTGAGTCTGTCACTTCTTGGATTTTATTCAGTTTCATCATTTCAAGACCAGCTGATCATAACCACCTGTTACTCCAGCCCTGTCTCCTAAAATTACATTAATCCACTTGAAGCACACGGCAGGATTAGTTGGGGGAAACAACCCAATCTGACCATAAGGTCGATGTATTATCTGTTCCCGAGCTTTCGATCATATGGCAGGGTCTTCATTAGCAGACACGTTGAGAATGTTTTCTCAGCCGTTTCAAAGCTTTTAAGGAAACATGGACCAAAATTCCTTTTGTGCTCAGAAAAACATTTGAACACCTGTAGTTCAATGAAAACGGTTTGCACTTCCTAGACCAATATTACAATGCAACATATCAATATGATGTATAAAAGTATAACACTGACTAGGGCTGGGCCAGATGGCCAAAGATGCTTCTTCACATCAGTCGATACTGATAATTATCACGATAAATGTTATGTCGTTATTTCTTAAGTTCAAAGGCTCATTTAGTTTTTTCTCCTCCTGAGTCAAAATTGAGGAAAGTTATAAACTATTTATTCATTGTCAGAAATAGCCAAAATATCTCCAAACTGCTGAAGCTGAGTGACCGTTCTTGTCAGCGACAGCTGCGTTCTGCTTCCTGCTGGCCGTTTTCTTCTGCGCCGCTCATTTACACTTACCGGTTATTTTGCTCGACCTACAAGCCTGTTAGCCGCTGTGTCTGTGACACGACTGGCTGCTCGTCTTCTTCACCTTCTGTTTATTGGCAGGTGGCGACTAGTGTGTATTTTCCTGCTGTATGAGCGGTTTCATTCTATCGAACATTTGTTATATTTACATTGAGGGAATTTATATTGCAATAATTGTCATTATGTTATCGCCCAGCCCTAATACAGATAATACTTTAATAAGATTTTGAATGCAGAACTTTTACTTACAGTATAACAGAGTATTTCTACTGCGTGGAATTTCTGCTTTTATTTAAGTAAAGAATCTGATTAGTTCCCCCACCACTGGTTTTTCACTGAACCTGAACAAAGTTTTGGGACATGAACCCCGGTCTCCTGCTCTTTATGCCCTTTTCCTTCCTCAAACCGTATTAAAAATAATCATTTTTATCCTCTCAGATTAGAGTTTTGTTACTGGTCACAACATTTCTTGAGTTTCATGGAGTTCAGAGAGGTTATGGACAGAATCAGACAAGTTGGTCACTTCATTTGAAACTCTGCTAAAGTTCACTCAAGAAGACTACGTAATTCATTTCTTCTATTCCTTCCTTTAATCTCACATGTAGGTCACTCTTTTTGGCTCCTATACATCCCTCTGTTGTTCTGTACCTTGTCAGTGCAAATCTGACCAATGCCTTGTCAACAAAGCTATATATCCATAAACTAATCCTTCCTGATTTTAAATTTCTTGCACCCACTTCTGCCAGTTTGTATATGGAGGCACAGACTAACTCACGGAAACGTGAAGCCCAGCACCATCACTAGAAACTACATCTTCAGACATTACCACAGGGCTGAATGCTTTCCGTCAGTCTCAACGGAAATTGGGCATAATAAGCTTTACAAATGTCACATTAATTTCAGGGCTGTTGCATTGCATTGCATTACATTGTACAGGTGTTCAGCAATATCCATAACAAGCTCCCATTTGCTGTAACACCAGTTTGGCCCATGCACAGATGGCATATAAATAGCCAGATGTTGAGTGGTACCTAGAGTAAGATTTATTCAGCTTCTGTTTGTGTGTTATCCGCGGTGAGACCTGCCAGTAGTATTAACTTGCATCAGTATTATCTGTGAGTACGATCTGGGGTTTGTTGAAGTTTTAACATCACGGACATGAAGGTCAGCAGCACTACTGTATAATACATGTTGGGACTTATACATTTATCATCACTCTTTCATCACCCAGCTGCAGGCAGCAAACATCTTGACCAGATTCAGCTCCAGTTTGGCAGCTTTTCACTGATCAATTAACTACGTAACCTCACATTCACATGGAAATCATCCTATCTAAGCCTGAATTGACTCAAACGTCACATAAATTGCATTACATTTACAGTCATATTGTTACTTTTCTCCCAACATATAAATGGTTGGTCAGAGCACCTAGGGAAGAGGTGGATTATGTAAATTTTTGGGGTCAGCAACACCTAACTGTCTTTTTAAATTTATAATCCTCGAGTTTACAGTCCTGGTTGATTTGTGACATCTGTGGTTGCTGGTGGTAACAGCAAGTTTAATACAAGGAAATGTGCCCTCTGCATTAGCAGTAATGTTAATTGCTGGCTTAGCAAAGTTGGTCAATTTGAATCCAGCGTGGGATTGGTGGACCCCACTACTAACAAAGAAAACCACTATATAGTTTTATAATATAAGTATTGAATGGATATTCAATGACTTCTTCCCAGTGTCACAGATTTGATGAGAAGATCCTTGTTTGAAGGTCGACATTATAATGGCTGCAGGCTCAGTTAAAGGTGTTTTTATTTCCAAAAACGTATGTTTCAAATCTCCAAGCCTATTTCAAAGGACCAGTTTGTCTCCTCAAGAAGAGAATGTGTTATATCTGTGATCTGGAAGTGTCCTGCAGTGCACGAGGCTGAGCAGTGCTGTGTGGCTTAGTCTGAAACTCTTATTAACCCAGAGACATTATTCCACCCCTGGCTGTCTCTTGATGACCTGCCTGATGACCTGTAGAGCTATTTTACTTCACTTATCTACTACAGAGATAATTGATAGCCCCCAGCATTCATTATTTTATAGATATTAAAATGTCAAACTAGATTAACCAGTTAATGGGAATAACTCACAGTATTATTACATAATTGTCTGTTTTGTTACCTTTTATTGCCACTTAGCAGTTACATTTTTAGTTTTTGAGTCTTGGTTTTGGCAAAATCTGTGTTTGGGTTTTTCAGCAGCTGCAGCAGGTTGTTTTGGGATAAACCGAAACAGGCATGGTTTTAGGGAAGCGCACTATGAACACACCACCAGTGAGCACTTGGCACCAAATCTGTTTGTTGAAAAAGTCGATTTTGCAGCTTACCACTCCTTACAAATCAAATCAGGTTTGCTCAGCTGAGTGGCCATCCCAACCAAATCACTGCTTTTTGTACTCTTTACTCTTTGATCAATAATAACAGCACTGATAACACATTGGGCCAAATATCACCAGCTGTGCTAAAGTCTGTGCCACATTTAGAAGAGAAGTTATGACTAATGGAAAGTAAAACGAGAGATTGTAGTGATTTCGCTGGCAGTGCGGATGAAGGAAATTCAGAGATGGAGGAGGACAGCCGAGGGTTGGGGGGTGTTACAGGATCAGGGATATAAATGAATGAGAACGAGTGGGAAGAAGGAATTAACTTTGACTTGTGAAGATGGATTCGACAAGCAAGTCCCACAGCGCTTAATGAGTGGGGATGATAGAGTTGAGAAGTGACAGAGTGAGAAATGGAGATGGAGCGTGGCCGGTGGACAGGTATAGAGGATGCAGAGCGTTCCACCGGCTGACTGGGTGACCTGGGAGACGGGGAAGAGAGGAAGGGTAGATGGAGCCCTGAGTGATGGAGCGAGAGCGTTTGGGTACCTGCTTTAGCTGGGTGATTGATGGCAGACAGGTTAGAGATGTAATGCGGTTTAGGGTGATTTCATTTAGAGGCTAGGATCTTGGATTGCTTAGCATAGGCTAATTCTGTTTGACCCTCTTCAGACTGAGCGAGATTTCACATTATCTCTCCGTTAATCTTGTGGAGCAAACTCGCGTCAGCTGGATTGAGTTGACATCCAGTGATTTGAGAGCTGTCATTCCACGCTGTGGCCAAGATGATGCCGATAAGCATCCCAGCTAGGTCCCAATCTTCCCTGTAAAGTCGAGGGCGGGGTCGGCGCTGTCAGCAAGCTGTATCAACATTTATATTGTGAGTTAGTCAAACTACAAAATGCAACTGTTACCTAGGAAACGTGTCGTTGCAAGTCAGTCTGTACCTTCTGCCAAAGACGTTTTTTAGAGAGTGAAATGTATCGTTTTGATACGCCGTTCTCGAAGCGATGCGTCAACAATCAATCCAGCGTTAGCTGCCTGCGCACTTCATTTTCCAGCCCTGTGCTTTGTAGCCAGAGAGGAGTCGTACTGACCAACAGCTGACGCGAGCAGATGGTAAACGAGTGGAACGCTACGCAGCAGGCACCACTTAATATGATGCCACTTTTTAATGTAATTATTAAAATAATGAAAGTTAACTGGTCTGGGTTTCTAAATTCAAATGGCTTTCTTACCCAATTTTTCATACATGATTTCATAAAAACTCAAATGTGTTAAGTGTAATGGAAAACACATTTTGTCATGTGACATCATGCAGTGATAAAAGCAGGGGATTTTTTTTATATAAGATCTACATTGTCCTCGGCTTTAGTCGCACGACGCTGATCAGCATTGTTTGTATGCCGACTCGGAGTCTCACGTCTGAAATTAAGTGCGTTCATCTCCAGTGTGGTGAGAGGGGTGGTAATTAGAATGTGTTAGAATGCAACTGTGCTGTCATTACAAGCACTGCAGCAAAGCATCACTAAAAGATCACGACCGAGAGAAGAGCTCTGGCTAAACCTGGTCGTCTGATTTACCTTTTGTTTTACAGAGGACGACATACACACAAGTGATTCATTGCCTTGTTACTAACCTTGGACGTCCAGCCTTGTCAAACCTACTCAGGTTCATTATGTGTTCTTACACAAACCCCACTAACCCCTTAAGTGGTATTTTTTGCCAGTAATGAGTGTTTTGTTTGCAAAATAAGATAAATAATCTCTGTGGATGTGAGTGTATGTGAGTAAGGAGGATGGTGGAGCAAGCGTTTATTGAGAAGACTCAACCCTGGCTGGATCCTTGATACCCCTGCAGGTGACCGAAGTAACGTTTCTAAGACATTGATTGCCATTCATTCTCTGGAGGAAATAATAACCTTGCAGGTAGCTCTGCTGTCTATAGTGATTTGCCCACCCAGTGTAGCACTGACAGCTCATTACCTCAGTGTTGCTGCTTCACAGTGATAACTCACCCAGAGAGTCGGGCATGGCATGTCACTCTTATTTTGTTTTTGTTTTTTCTGAAAATTGTGGTTGAATGTGTTTCTTTCCAAAGAATCAATTTTGTTTTGAACGATTGTCGGAATAATACTGATAAGGACCAATCTCTTCAGACGCTAAGATGTGGATTGATTTTCACTAAACAGACAGTTAAAGGGCAGTTGTTCCTCTGTCTCCTGGTGCTGCTCACGGTGGAATTGTTGGGTCTCTGTACACTAAGAGTCGGACTGGACCTGCTCTGTGTGAACAAGTGCTGTGAGATAACTTTGTTATGACATGGCGCTACAGAAATGAAATTGAATTTATAACAGCGAAATCTTTGACCAAAATATCTTAATTCCAAAGGAATCGCCACAGTCGATGCGTTTGCTCGCTGAGGTGAAGTAAACCAGTGCAAAGCTTTCGTGTAGAGTTCAACATGAATTTGCTCATTTCACCAAGTAAAGTCACCTGACCTTTAATAGATTGAAGAATTGGAAAAATTACAAATTTGCTAACATATAGCATGACTGCTCCCCACAGGTTCAAAGAGAAGCTGTGCTCAAGTTTTCATACGTTTATATTTTTAAAGTTCGTTTCTAGTCAAAGAACTTCCTTAACATTTTGCAGCTGCAGCAAAGGATGTTAGTGATCTGCAGGTTAATGTACCTTGTGTGCGACATTTATCTATCCAGGCTATATTAGCTAATTGCATTGTACATCTGTTGGACGATAACTAACAAAAAATACCAAAGATATATTTGTATTGATATGTTTCTACCATCTATACAGTACTGTTGTAAAACTCTCAAGTATTGATGGTTGGATTGTCAGTCGGACTCTCCTGCGTACTGATTCAGACTGATAGTGCAACTGTTTAACGTCTATCATTGAAGTCCTGACAAATTATGTTAACAGGCACCTGCCAGTTAATGGATTCATGTAAATGAAACCATACATTATTGCCTATCTCTGTCTGCAACTTCACTCTTTCACCTTTTAAACACAATTAAAAACATAAATTTTCCGTGCAGCATGTTTTCCTCCCTAGACAGCTTGCTAATTAGTGCCCTGGGGTTCATTTGTCTCGGACATGATCGTCACATGAAAGTTCTGCACCCCACAACATGTCCGTGTGCTGTATCATCTGCTGAAGAAACAAGAAAGCAGCAGCAGGAACATCGTGCAGCAGCAGGCCGTGCGTGGGTGTGCCGGCACGGCTTTGTTCTTCTTTTTTTTTTACATAAGAAAACGACTTTCCTTTAGCAGCACCCCTTTGGTTCTTGCCTGGGAAATCCTCTTCTAGTCACTGCTGCATGTGCGTCATCAGGAGCAATTTTTACAGCTTTCAACTTCCCACATGATGGCAAGCTTGAAACACAAAGAGGAGGCGGAATGGGAAACAGAGGTGCTTCCCCTGCCTTCTTCTTTGAGACAGAACCTCATCTATCATAGATTTAACAGCAGGTTTACACTGTAAAATTTAAACTGACTTTGGCCTTTAGTGGCCTGAAGTTTGTTGTGTGGCACAAACTGTGTGGCAAGGTAAAGCCTCCCTTCAGATGGATAGAGTCATTGAAGACGCGTTATATTTACCAGTTTCTGAGTTTTGTCTTGCTTGTTTCATCCTTCGCCATCGGCTCTCATTTTACCGAGTCAGTATATGGAATGAGGCTCTTTCATAGTTTCAAGGAACGTCTTTTCAAAGATCAATCTCACGAAAGCTAATCATGTCGGTGGAGGTTTTGCCTCATTAAACAAAGATCAATGTGGATGTCAGCAAAACAACAGCAGCAGTATCTTTTCACACGTGTCTGCAATTGGCTTTTAAGGTTAGGTCCTGGACAGGAATTCCACCACCATGCCTGAAGGTATCTGCACATATTAGAGTTTTAATGTTGAAGGTGAAGTGGATTAATTTGCATAATTAGAGGAAGACGAGGCAGAGAGTAAGCAGTGATGCAGGGAAATGGGAGTAAGTGTGCGGCGCAGCATATGACAGCAGCCATGTTAAGACCTCACTACAGTGGATTTCTCATGGGAGGCCTACTAATGACTTATGACTAATGATTGTTTTCTGGAGATGCGTCAAGACTGTCGGCCACCGCCTTCTCCCACCGCTCTCCCACTCTGAATCTGTCCTCCTCAAACAAGCGCCTCCGCTGCGTGTTGATGTTGTTCCAGCGTCGACTGTGGAATTGACACTGCAGGCGATTGTACAGTTGCCTTGTTTGCTTTTCCATCCTTTGGAGATTTTTGTCAGATGATGAAAAAGGTGGATACTTTACAGTGCAGCGTGTCCCCCTGCTCTATCGAGTGCCATGCCATCCCAGTGAGCAAATATTTGATCGCGATAGAGGTTTTGTACGCCATTGAAACCATTCTCAGGCCACGCACTGCTCATATGCAGCATTGTAGTTTGTTGCTGTGCTCCAGACTGCAGTCCTCATCACATAGTAGATATCACCTGCCCAATACTGTCCGACTCCACATGTAACGAGTGTTTGGGCTGCGTTTTTGGGAGCCCAGGTTTTTTCTTTTCTTTTGTAGTTGAGGAACCTGAGAATCACCGCGCTTGGTTTTGGATCCTGGCCAGCGATGCGTCGTCCTATCTGCTGAGTGAGGAGGGCGCCGATGCCGAGGCCATCCTTCCAAAAATGCACACGTCTTGACCCTAAGCTTTTTAAGGAGCACTTCCAATTCTTTCTCCTGCTTCCGTAATCCTGTTTTGTGAGTCACCCTTGAGTCCTTTTATTCCCGACATGGACATCCTCGAAATTTCTTTGAGGAGTTGCTTTGTATCGTTCGTCTGGCGCTGAGGACTTCAACACTCGGCCCGTCCCGTCCCGTCCTGCAGTCTTGCCGTCTTTGCTAGCAGCAGTTGAGCTAGCATTAGCTTGTGAAGTAGGCACTGATATTTCCGATGTTTCTGTCAAGGTTCTTGGTCTTATCTTGACATCCTTGCTGTTTATTTTCCAGACAGGTGCTTTCTACACCTGTCAGTTTTGTTCACCTGTTCCTTGTTATTTCTACTGGCTCCTGGGTTTTTGTTCGTTGTCGGGTCGTTGTCTTGGTTTTCCTCAATACAGTCAGTTTGCTATGTTCTTCGTTGGTCCAGTGTTTCTTGAGTTTTGTGATTCTAGTGTCTGACCTGGACTTGCCTGCCAACCTACAGGTATCAGCCTTCCTGTTTTCTGTAAGTTCTTTGTTCAAATAAATTGTCAGTCATCTCCCGTTCTCCTGTGCTGTCTGCATTTTTGGGCCCTTTTCCTGCCACCAACATGCCATACCATAACAGTTTCTGGGTGTTTGCTGAGCTGTTTTCTGAGATTACTCCACCATGGTGAAGACTGGTAGTCTACTGTTCAAGTATATGTGGTCTTATAAATAATCGTCTTGGAGCCTTACAAAGATGCGTCTCGCCAGCACCACACCGAAACCGGAAGTCCAGTTTTTTTTGTTATTATTTCACGAATTGACAGAAATAATCAAACATTTTTTTGTTATTTATGCACTGTGATACGTTTTCTTTATTTAAATTAGCTTCAAGACAATGGTGTGTTTTAAGGCTCCCTGCGGACTGCTTGTCAGGCCAGTTGCAGTGTTGTAATATTAATCAAACTAAATGAGCCTCACTACACCCCAGGAATATCTGCTGTCTATTCCTACACCAATGAGCACGATGACAACCAATTAATTATAATCATTCATTCCAGAATGTATGATTGCACAGAGTTGTAATCACAGATATGAGTCAGAACTACATTACTGTATGGCAAAGAGTTTGCTATTCAGAAGTGCTTTTACAGAGTGAGAGGAAAGAAAAGAATCAAAGTGCTTGAAGGCGTCTGAGGAGAGATGTCTCTCCTAGTAGAGCAGGAAAAGATACAAGATTAACATAATGAAGGGGAGGCTGTCCCAGGGTGCGTTATATGACTGAGATGAGTATATATAGGTTTCATAAACTGGGTATATGCTAAAACAATAGTCATTTTATGTCGACATTTTGGCAAATATTCTTATTTTGTATTCTTGCCCAGAGAAAAATGAGAAGCACAATACCACTCATTTTTTTCACTCAATTTAAAGACTCGTACAGCTTCTACTATGACAAACAGGGTCCAACATGAACATAATCTGTGGGGTTTTTGCTCATGTTGCCAGACCAGAGTCAATCAAATCTGATGGAACCACAGCCACACGGTCCTGATGAAGCAGAATAGTAGCATTTGTGAGTGTTAAACTTAACGATTCATATCTAAGGAGAAGCCAGTTATCTTAGTTTAGAAACGGGGTAAAAGCTAGCTTGGCTCAAACGGTAACAAAAATCCACCTACCAACACGGAAACTGAAAGAAAACATGACATTTTGTAGTTTAACAGGATGCAATGTGCAGGAATATTTCTCGGCCTATTTCCAAAGCCACAAAATGTTTACACTTAAGCTTTTAAATAATCCAGACATACATAATGTGTACTGGTAGGCAGATTATGTTACCTGTGGACGGAGGCAGGCTAACTGTTTCCCCCTGTTTTTACTCTTTATGCTAAGCTAACCAGCTGCTAGCTGTAGCCTTATATTTAATGGACGTATATGAGAATAGTATCAGTCTTCTCACCTAACTCTTGTTTCCCAAAATATCCCAAAACTATTCCTGTAAATGTTCTCTGCACATACAAGAGAATGTGGATGTTTTATTAAATTTCCATTAATGATCAGTGCTGCCTGTCCCCCCGAACTCCAAACCAACAGATACGTTTTCTAATACATTGCTTTATCAGCAGACACTTCCTGGAGTTGCACTGTTGACTATTCCCGGATGAGTGAATTCTGACAATGGCCAGAGTCAATAGAAACACAACGGTGTAATTCCGTTTTTATTTGAGGCTCTACAGCCAGTCACCTTGATTTTGTTGCATAGTAAATAGTTTGAAATCATATATTGAAACCTTATTTTTTGGCAATCACCTCAGATAGAGTTTATTTCTTTCTTTTCATAGGTCAAATAAGGTAATCACAGTGGGGGGGGCATCAGCCTTTTTTTGCACAGGATAATAGATTATTAGTCTAAAATGATATCTCTAAGCAGTGAGAATGTAGTCCGTCTTGCTATGTGGTCACTGACCGTGAGAAAAGCTGTTCTGGTTGTGTTCAAATTAGCATACTGGATTATCAGATCAGAGTTATTGCAGCAACTGGTTTTTTTCCTGCTTCAACACCCAGGCTATCGACGTCTGCTGGGCAAATATAGCCCTAATTATTTTCCATCCATATGTGATGAACAGAGATTTGCCTTTAAATGTTCAGTACGCCGGCCGGTTAAACACTCATCTCCCATCCAACTCGGCACTGATGCTGACACGGACCAGTATATGTATATATATGTATATATATATATGGGAGTATGAAGTGATATGGTCTCTTACTAACAGTGTTTTAGTTTTAACTTTTCCTCAGCAACTTTTATTATAATATGTCTTTTTTTAAGATTCAGCAGAAATCTGGGAATGTATTGTAGGAAAGGTCAAAGACTCCGGTACTCACTATTGTATCTATTTATCATGTAAGCTACCTCTGCAGAAGGAGAGCTACTGTTTGGCCTATGTCTTCTCTTATGTATTGCAGTTATGTAATTGTTGCCCCTCAAGCAGCCATGCTGTTGATTAACCCAAATTAATTCAGAGTTTTCTGACATCAATCCAAAACTGAAGGCAGCAATCAGTGTGCTTTGCCTAATTGAGGCCAAGTGGCAGTAAATTACATTTGGAAAACAGAGACATGAGATCACTACAGTTTAAATGCTATTTGGTTACAGGTGAAAGTGTGGCAAAGGAAACCGATAAGGGGGACTGCCAAGACCCGTAGTTCACATCCTGCTGATGTGTAATGATATTTACGACGGAGATGTGCAGAAAAGGGAATAAAAATTCAAAAAGCAAGAGCACTCCTGGAACAATACGTTCACTAAATGAAAGCTGCTGCCTGGCTTCAGTTTGTAAGTGTAGCTGCGTAGAAGGCCTTTCCCTACAGGATATGCCATTGTTTTGCTATTTTTAGCCAAGCTAGAATCAAGGCTCGATGCACAGCAACGTCAGTGGGTCAGCTGGTTCAGCTGGTTCAGATTGAAATATCTCAACAAAAATTAGATGGATTGCCATGAAATTTTGTACAGACATTCATGGTCCCCAGAGGGACGATTCTTACTGTCCTTGGTGATCCCCTGACCTTTCTTATAGTGCCAGCATGAGAATGATTTTTGTTGATTTTTGTCTAGACAACGACTGCATGGGTGGCCACAGAATTTCATACAAGGCTCACTGACGGTCGTAGGGAGCGAAGGCTTGACCGTGTGGTCCGATCCAACAGAAGAGCTTCTGTAGCTCAAACTGCTGAAACAGTGATGCTGGTTCTGATAGAAAGGAGTCAGAACACACGGAGCATCACAGCTTGTTGTATTTGGGGACGCTCAGGGCGCCGTGCTGTCTGGATGTTACAGCTGATCAGTGTAAAATACCACTATCAGAATGACCAGATATTTAGCTATTAAATGATGTTGTGGGGGTTTGGTCTTTGATAAATTCCTTTTTTTTAGTTCATGACATAATACACTTGTACTTACAGCAGGTTACGTGTATTTTAAGTACTCCAAAAGCCCTCAAGTTGTCCATTTTCACACATAAGTAGGTAGATCTGAATTCAGACTAATAGATTTACATTGCAATGGAACTGTAAACCTCCACTACAACCATAGAAAATTATGTTCTTGAGTAAACACAATGATAATCCAAAACATAATTTTGTTACTGATGTTATGTCTCATGTCTAAATGAGTATTGTGTTTTACATCTTTATTTCCAGGAAGCAGCAGAGTGTAATACTAACCCTAATAAGCTAATATCGGCTCATCACCTGGTGTGCATATTATGGATGTGAGAATAAACATTTAGTTCATCAGCATGATGGCATATAAATATAAATATAATAGCACGCTTTATCCTTAAAGGGGGAGATTCTACATATGAAACTGTGTTTACAGGTACAGGTTACTTCATATGTGGAAAACGTTGTATAAGCTGCACAAAGGGATGATAAATGGCCTCGAGTGATGTCACTTGAGTCGGCGTCGGTTGGGGCTGAGGATTTGAAAAATCTAGTGAGATGTGGAGTTTGAAAGATGTGAGCGTACCAGACCTCTGTAGCCTCCTCATCTCTGCTTGAGGCTACATTAGCCGCTACTAGCGTGACACATCAAAATCTGTCCAGTGGTGTGAACCCAGTTGCATTGTGGGTAATGTAGGCGTCAGATTTGACAAAGAATAAGAATGCGTGTAGAAAAACATGCAGTAATTCTGGTTCTGCTGCATCGATTGCTTTTTTTAAGCTCACAATGTTAGAGTACAATGCTAAATCATCCTTTCTGGCACAGTGACGTCCTGGTGGTCCGACGATGAGACGGTGGCCTTTCTTCTTGTAGTCGGAATTGCAAGATGGGGCATTATTTTGGATTTTACCTGCCATTTAGCTTTTAGCGGCAAAATCCAAACAAACGGGTTAGATATGTTGTAAATTGCACATTTCACTTAACATTATTGGCGTTTTGCTGCCCAGACTCTTTTGATGCCTCCATTGAAGGCTTCTTTGGAGTCCTCTGAAATGATCCCTGCATCTGTTGAGGTGTAATTTATGTTTTTACTTTGTGTTTGGGTGTTTGCAGAGATCTCACTACAGCATTGTGGGTTGTTCTGCTTTAGCCACAGTTAGATTTGGCAGCAGGTCAAGAGAGTTTTATGCCTAATCTGATTTGAGGTCATCTTGGAAAAAGGAAATAATGGAGTGCGAAATGGAATTACTGTGAGAAGAAACCCAGTTATCCAGTCAAACCCCAATTCAAATACACAAGTGCAGCATTAGCATTCAAGTTTAAATCCAAGTCATCTCATCTAAGTCCATTTAATCAGCCCATGCAAATTATGTTCGCGTGAAGATTCGAGTTGAGTCCTGGAATAAGTGCCACAATCCCATCCAGAGCTGGAGTTCTAACCCACACATGACACAGTTACTGCTGAGGTTAGAATACAGATATAATAGGCAGAACAGAATTTTCAAAATGTATAATAGTATAATTTGGGAAAAAGAGGCAGATTGAAGAGTTATATGATTGCACAGCAGGAAGCCCCAAGCCAACGCTGCCAGCTCAGTATGGGGCCATTAAAGTGTAATGGCACCCAGCCACCACAACAGTGCTCCCCCGCACGATTGATTTGTCCTATTTTGGGAAGTTGCAACAGAGCAAAGATACTAGACCTACAGTGTTGTTTTTTTCCTCATCGGCCACACTCACAGTTAATGTCCAGGTGGCTAGTTTTGACAGCTTTCTGAACTGTGTGCCTGCAACATGCTGCATGATATTGTCTTTGCGTTCTCTCCGAAATGTCTTTTTAACTCTTAGGTGGGAGCAAATAGGGAACAATTGTTTCATATCTATATGTGGATGAAGTCAAATCCGGCTCCCAATTTAGAGGCAATAAGTCAAATGGAAATATAGACTTATTGGCCACTTTATTACTCAACTGCGAATTGCATAACAGCAGCCTGATGCTGATACGGAGGTATGTGGCTATGTGACGCATACTGACACCGCCACCATGTGTCCTCATCTTTTGTACTGAAACTGGGGGGAAGACTTCCTCTTGGGAACAATCAATAAAGCAAACTAGGCCTCTATTACTATGACCATAGAGCATCTCAGACACCTCTTAATATTTACAGACCTCCTCAACAGAAATCAATAAAATTAGTTTTAAAAGTAAGAAATAAGAGAGATTTGGACAGATCACCCAGATTTGGCCATTGTTTCAGCCTATATTTGTATTTGTTGAGTATTTTCCTAATCTCACTTATACAAGAGTCTCTTCAGATCTATTGTGATTCCCTTTTAGAGCACCACAGAGTGCACTCTTACTCACACCTGTTGCAGTCTGACATTTAACAGTAACGCACTAAAGCCACCGGGTGGGGGGGGGGTTGAAAGCAATGCTGAATGTTTTGGATGAGTAATACTGTTGCTCTCGTGGTCACGGTGCTCACAGGGCAGCGATGAGTGTGTACGGGCTGAAGCAGCTTAGCTCAGTGAGGTGTCCTGTGTGGAGACGAGCCAATGTTAATATAATCTGTTTCTGCAATATGACCCCCAATCTTTCTGCCACAGGCTGCTGCTCGCTGCTGATTGAAGTTATAGCACCCGAGCAGGTCTGCTTGTTTGGGGTGAAGCTTTTTAAATATGTCCCGCTAACAGTGTAATAATTAAACGCAGGCAGGGATGGATTTCAAAGGGAGGCACAGATAGACAGCGATTTCTCAAACCTTTTAGATTGATGCTGCAGCGGCGAGAAGCTTCATCTGCAAACTTATGGTTGGTCCGTATTGCCTTTGCCTTTTTTGCTATCTGTTAGACTGCACGTGTTGCTGCAGAGCAGTCCAACATTAGCAGAACTCCACAGCTGCTGCTCCGCACTGATAAATGTGGAGCTGTTTCGTGTCCATCTCACGTGAGTGGCAGAATATCCAAACATGCTCCTGGGTTCTTTCCGTCAAGGCAGATGGAATCTTTCAACGTCCATTGGTGGAAAAGACAACAGATATCAAGTGAGTGGTTGTTCTGGGGATAGTTATTAAAGGGGCAGATGGTATAGGGGTATAGCACAGGCTGGCAGGTTATTTTTAGCCTTACTGCAGCACACCTCAACCTTTTAAAGCACATCGTGCAATCAATGACCCTGCCTGCCTCGCAGCCGCTGACCGGGATGAGCTGTTGGACCCTGATGACCTGGTTATTCGGGCTGGATCACAATTCTTTGTTGATGTTCATCCTGGAGGGTAAATAAAAATCCACTGCCACTGTGGGACGGTTAACCTGGAGTTCTACTTTGATCATGTCTTTTTATTCTTTCAGTTTTATTTTTAAATGGGTTTTGGTTTTTTTAAAGTATTGATTCCACATGCTGCACTCTATGTATCCTAACACATTTAGATTTGCAACCAAATTAAAATCGCTCACACTTTACTGTTGTGTTCCAGAGCTGGCTGGACATCTCCGTCCGCAGGGTTGAGTCATTGGTATATTTGTGTTTTATAAAGCCTTTCTGGGCAAACTACCATCGTATGTCTGCAAATGTATTTCACACAGACTTCGTTTAATTATTGTCTCACGTCACAATACACGACACACACTACTGTGCAAAGGTTTTAGGCAGGTGTGAAAAAATGCTGTAAACTATGAATGCTTTCAAAAATGGAAGTGTTAATAGTTAATTTGATCAATTAACAAAATGCAGTGAATGAACAGAAGAGAAATCTAATCAGTTTTTGGTGGAACCACCCTTTGCCTTCAGAACAGCATCAGTTCTTCTTGGTTCACTTGCACACAGTTTTTGAAGGAACTCGGCTGGTACGTTGTTTCAAACATCTTGGAGAACCAACCACAGAACCTCTGTGGATGTAGGCTTCCTCA
>JAVQJF010111731.1:0-46089 GCA_036023855.1 Gadopsis marmoratus
TTTTTTTATGGATGGATTGATGGTAAATGGACTTTTACTTATACAACCATTGAAAGGGTTCCCAAAGTGCTCTAACAGTAATCTAATTCACCCACTCACACACACAGTCACACACCGATGGCGACGCAGCTGCCATGCTGCCCTCCACCGGGGGCAACTTCAGGGTTCAGTGTCTTTCATGCTGAAAGCACTGTTGATGAAATGAAAACAGCCATTCTGAAATCATAATAACTGTAATATTTTAATAAGCAGACTACAGCAGCATAGAGCACATTTCAGAAAGTGTTCCTGACATTCAGACCTCACAGACGCTCCCTGCTCCCATGCAGAGCGACATTTCATATGTGTGTTATATTGGAAGTTGAAAGCGTAACACAGCACTTGCAGACACAATTAATGTTGTAAGTGAAATGTGGGAAATATGTGGGTAAGCCTCCACAGATGGAAAAAGTGTACAGGGATTCAAGCTGTCGCAATTTATGTTAGACTGGGTCATTACTCTTCTATTTATGATTACAACGTTTTCCAAGAGTAACTTTATAAACAGAATACATATAAACAACATGATTTCTTTTTTCACATGGGAATATGATGAAGATGGCAGCAAATCTCATCTTAGATTTTACTTACAACTATATAAGGTGCTGTTACACCATTGATATATATTTATATACTGTATATTGATATGTACTTGATAGTCTTCAGGCCAGGAGAGGAGGTAAAATTATAAATGATTCCAATATATTATATATGCTAGCAGCTCTGTACATGCTCACAGTACCAATGTTAACATGCTGATGTTTATCATGTTCACTGATTTTAGTTTAGTATGTTTCCATTTGCTAATTAACACTAAACACAAAGTGCAGCTGAGGCTGATGGGAATGTCGGTGATTTTGCAGGTATCTGGTCAGAAACCAAAGACAAATTGACATTTTGACCTGATGATGTTGCAATCATTGCGACATTGATCACATTTCATCCTGAAGGGGACATCGCTGTGAGTATCAAATTTTATGGCTCTCCATATAATAGTTTTTGAGATATAGAGGAAAAGTCAGGGGAAGCCATTAGGATTCACCCTGAAGAATTCAAGGAAATTCAACCATAAATATTCTAGTCTGGATCAAAGCAGTTGACCGACCAACTTACCGACATTAGCATCTCTGGAGCCAAGTTATTGGTATGGATAAACTGACGTGGCTGGATAAAAATTTCAGTTGACTTAAGATGAAAGGCTTTATTCCACCATTACAGCCCTTCATCTCAGCAGCTTGCCAACCAAATCCCCCCAACCATCACAGACAGACCATTTTAAATCTACACAGAATAATACAAAATAATACTTTATGAAACAATTGCCCTTTTCACTTAATGTCTTTCATGTTCACATTTTCATATTTCTGTCCTAACAGGGGCTTTTTAGACTGCCTAATTTACATTACAGTGGCAGTTCCAGTGGCAAGACTAACAAGGGGTCTTCAAAGCCTTTGCCCAGGGCTTCTATTCAGATGTGGTCCACTGTTTGACAGATGAAACACTGGTCAATCCTCAGTTCATTTCCCTTTCCTATTGTAGGGAAATACTGTGGGTTCTGGCAGCTTTTAAGTTGCTGAACGAGCTACGCGTCTTCAGGTCTGTTGATGCTTCACAGTGCACCGAGTGAGAGTGAGCCACAGTGAAAGGGTGCCTGCTGTCCATAATGCTGTGATGAGGTTTCATTCATGGTGCAGGTGAGGACAGAACTTTAAGCCCGTTCATCATCAGATGGGAAAAACGTACGTCTACCACATCTTCCTAACTGTAAACCAGGATTTTAACAATATAAAAATAGTTTCTTTTGATATTTAAATGCAGAGAAGTTTTCCTTTGATTCTCTCCATAAACTTTTATCTTGAAGCCATATCAAGCCAGTTGTAACAGGTGTATCCAAACATGGATAAAGACTCCCCTCAGTGCTTATCACCATGTGTCCAGAGTAAATGAGCATCCCTGCCCGTTTTTTCACATCCTGCCTACCTCACACTGACTGTGACATTTCAGTCATGTCGCTCATAACAAAATGTCAACCTGGGAATGTGTCCTGGGCCATTAATCTCCCTAATTGAATAAAGATGAAGAGAAACCACTGTGATGAGAAAGGGCAGAAGAGTGTCTGGGGTGTGATTTAATGACCCGAGTGATTTATAGCAGAGGATATCACCCCGTTTAGGACTGTGTGGGTGGTGTGTCAGAGGACAGCTTGCAAAAATGCCCTTTCGACCGTTCTCCCTTTAGCAACCCCTGCTGTACCTCAGCATCGTAAATTTCAAGTCAAAAGAGAAGCCTGAGCCAGTGTGAGAAGGAAGGTTTGTTTCGTTTGTTGAATGCATAAGGAGTCAAACTTGAAAGAAAAGGACAGGAAAGGGAAATGAAATCAAAGGAAATGACAGAAAAGTAAAGGAAAAGGGCGGGAAAGAGACAGGAAATGAAATGTAAAGGACAGAAAAGGTACAGAAAATCAAAAGGATGAACAGAGAAGGAAAGTAAAGGAAACAAAAGGGCAGAAAAAGAAAGCAAAAGAGAAAAAAGATAGGGCTATAGGTTGCCAGGTCAGTCATTGTGGGGCCTGTTCTGCTGAATGCAGCATTAACTTGACAAAATTAAAGGCAAACCTTTGTGGAATATGGTCTCTTTCAAGGCTCATTAGTCTACAATCACAATTTGTTTCATATACTGTAAGGTATAGGGCTGCTGGAGCAGCTACTGTATATATAGTGTTTGATTAAGACTTTAGCAGAGCGTCCCTCAGTGAGAAACAGTGCACTATTCCCGGATCTGTCTTATTCTTTTGATGGATTTCATGTGATTTATGAAAATGACACTGCACGCTCTACTGTCTGGTTAAAAAACCATAAGGAGTCTTTTTCATAGGAGGAAGCAAATGTGCACACACCTGTTTTTAAAAAGCAAAGCCTCCTTCCTCTTATTCCCATACATTTTTCAAACGGAGGCTAATGACATTCACAGACACAGTGTGATTACATGGCATGTTAACGCTCTTGAAGACAAAGTCGTGTCTCAGGCCTAGAGGGGAAATTTATTTTACAGCAGGGGCAGCCTGACACAGATGTTAACAGAATCACAGCCATCTGCCTCGAGGTGGCCACCGCCGCGAGCCCCTGCTAGTAAGTCATGCCATGTTTGCGCAAAGTCACACTGCGTCAGCAGCTGTCAAGTCATTCATAACGAAAGAAAGGGTTAAAGCTGAACATAGACACACGTACATAGCCGGACAGACACATAGTGGTGCCATAGCACACAGACACGTAGACTGAGGCTCCCCCTTGTCATTTGTACGCTGTGTTCACACTGCAATCTATCACACAAAACGCACTGACTGCAGGTTGGTGATTAATGAGCTTCTCAACATGTCTGAGCCTCCGGGCGCTATCACAGAACGTGTGCGGGTGTAATATTAGATTCTCAAATAAAGCAGAAGTGTTGCTATGAGTGTCTTGCTGGAGTATTTTTATACAAGCCCCTGGCTGACTGTGTGGGCTTGTTTCAATATCTGCGAATTTGCCTTTAACTCATTTATTGCTCCCATTATTCCAACCTCAAGACATCTGGGCTCAGCCAGGGAAGCTGAATATACAAGAATATGTTGAAAGAGAGGCATATCTTTCATCCGTCAAGTTCTCCAATGTGCACGAAAAACATTTTCAAAGTAAATTCAGGCAGCACCCCTGTAGTGACTCTATGCAAACAAAGGATCAAGGACCCAGGATGCAGCAGGGTTTGGTTGCTGTAGCGAAACTGGCAGAGTCCTAAAAAAAAAAAAGGAGGAAATCAGCAACAGCTGTGACATTAAGAGAAACGCAGGGCACTATTCTTGGATGACTGGCATTAAAAGCAGACTCAGCCTATGTTGAAAGTTGGAAAGAAAGAGGAGCTGTAATTTCTGATTTCAGTATAAAAACAGATAGTGAACCCAGAACAAGACGACGATGGAAACAAATGAAGCAAACCACCTGTGTAGTCACGTCTGCCTCATCTGTGACAAAAGAAAAGAAGTCAGAGAATCTTCACAGTCACAAGTTTTTACTGTAAATTGTTTGATGTCCCATCAAACATCTCAAGGCCTGACTGAAATCAAAAGCTCTGAAGCTGTCCAGCAGAGTAATTGCACCTCAGAGGCATCTCTTCCCTGCAGCTCCAGGCTCCCACTCTGTATTTGGGCCCCTTATTGCCACGTTTACATAAAAGGAACAGAAGACCAGACTGTGGTTGAAGAGACAGCGAGAGAAAAGTGGGGGCACCCCATGGCATTTAATGAATTCTCTGAAGCTCCTTAATGCAGAAAGCACTCAAACTTTATGTTTACATAATGTCTTAAAAACTGATTCGTGTATTCACATACTGCATAAATATTGAATTTTGCTATCTCTCAGAGAATGGCACATTTGTGCTGGTGACAGGGCAAGGATGCATGATCTCCAAGTCATTTAATAAGTAGGAACAGTTGAGCCCAAGAGTTCCAGCAGAGATTATTCTCTTCTCCTATCTCAGATTAAAATTTAAAATGAGGTCAATTCAGGGTGCGTATGTGGTTTTTATTGATGTTGAACGTTCTCTTTGGCAGTAGGACGTGAAATATAAAGTTACAGCTGAAAAAAAGTGGAGTTGTTAATAAATGAACTATGGGGCTGTATGACAGTGACTTTGTCTATGAATTTAACTGTCCTCCACTTCATCTTTTCCATAAGTATGAATTACCTTCAAGACCAAAACATTTATTTGGATAAAGAACACTAAAAAAGAAAAGATGGCCTTTGTAATAAATTATTTAAACCAGCCATGTTAATTTATAAAAGAAAGAAACTAGGCCACAGAAAGTCCTTCTAAACCTTTATTTCCCCTGGGAACACCCCAAACACCCACCACCACAGCCTTCATCTGGTTGCACCGATCATAAAGTGCTCAAAACTGAACCTTCCAGACTCTATGAAGTCACCCACATTTACTCCTGATGTTGCACATCTAAAGCAGAAGCAAACATAACAACATGTGCCTTTTGCCCATATCATAACGACATTTGTGTAGCTGCTTCTTCTGCTGACATGAAGAAGAAATGCATCAATCATTTTTCTTTTTCATTACTGTCCCAAATAAGAAATGTCTATATGTGTATGTGTAGAATATACAGTGATTTGTAGGACAGACACACCCAGGTTTCCTTAAACCCAAGCAGAAAGGATAAACCACTGGAGCTATGATACATTCAATTAATTAAATACCTGTCTTTACCAGCAATGGTCTTTGAGTAATATTGTATTTATATAGCCATCATCAAAATCTCATTTTATTTTGGTCGGCTCTATTTTCCTGTGGTCAAACTGCAGTCCATACAGAAAACTGCCTTCAGTATCCCTGTGTGATGTCTGTGGGAGGTTAGGAGGGTGCCTCATATACCGAAGCTGCATCCAACATTTTCAGAGGTCAAGTAGTTTAGCATGACGTGACTGGTGTTTCGCTTTTCAGCAGCGTAGGGGCAATATGAGGATAATAACAGCAGAATCTATCAGTAAAATAAATAAATACAACCAAAATAACATATTTGAATGCATTAAGATGACCATTGACCAGCAGATAACACAAAAAACAGGTATGCACTTTAAAAAGAAAACCAGTGAATAAATAAGCTGAGAATATTCCCCTGGAAATGGTAATGATACAGTATAGTCTCTTTTAAATGACTTTTTTTTGCCCCACGTTGCATAATTCTAAATACATTCATGACCCTGTAAAAGTCAAATAATCTCAAAGAAGCACTGATAACTGATAACAACAGTGCCCTAACAAAACTTTACCAATTCTTGCTTGATCACTGCTCTGAGTCTGTGAGCGAGGAGCACTGTCAGCATATATTTATACACATGGACGTTATTTGACCATAAAGCCTGGAGAAGGAGAGCAAACAAACAGTTTGGCAGTAAAACTGAAGGACGGTGATAATATCCAGGGCAGTGACGTGGATCCCGTTGCTTTTCCAGACCTCAGTTTTTGCTCTTAATGATGAAAAGTACCGGCTAATTTTGAGGCTTTCTAATCATTTTTCTCTCTGACCCTCCATGTGTAGAGCAGCAATCTATCTTTTGGTTTTAGTCCCACTGCAGATCAAGGCAAATCCCTAATACTGGATGTTTCATGTGGTAAGCCCATCTGAAGTCGTCCTGATGCCTGTGCTCGTCCCTGGATGTCACGCTCATTGAGTAAGAGGCTTTGAAATATTAGGAACAGTCAAAGAGTCCTGCAGTCACAGTAGCTGAAGACTCCAGCATGACAGGCCACGTCGAAAGGCGTAATCCCAGTTCCACTTGCACCGACCCACCAATATGCAATGATTCATAATGCCATAATCTGCTTCTCCTTACCCTTCTCTCTAACACGCACTTTAGAAAGAAAACACACCTACTCTACAAAGGTTGGAAAACACTTTTTGTTGTTTTTTAAATATACATGAGTCATTAACTGTTGAATTATGCATTAGAACATATATGACACAAATACAATTGTTGTGTTACTGCTGTCTGCAGCAGACGAGTGCAGCACGCTCTAAATTATGGATCCAGTCATCCTTTCTTGAATTATGGAGCTGCTGAAGTTTTTGGACTGAGCAAAGATAATCGTTGTAGTTGTTAAATTATTCCAAACAATGCAGACAGAAATCTCAGCGTTACGTTCTGATGCGTGGCATCGTTTTCAGCTCAAAGTTATTCAGTTACTTATTCCAAACTTTCAGACTCTGTGATGAAATGGGCAAAGTTGATCTTTTTTGATCAATAAACAACACCGTGTACTGAGAGGGAAAGGTTTCAGCTATCTGTGTCAGCACGCATTACATCACCCTGAAACCTGTTCTGGGAATAGTGTAATCTTCCAAACAAATAACGAGAAGGAACAGGATTTTCTCTGCTCTCTGCTTTGAGTGTGTGTGTGTGTGTGTGTGTGTGTGTGTGTGTGTGTGTCAAGGCTCCCATCCTTCAATATCCCATGAGAGGAAGAGGAGCACACAGGTCTAGCCATCCTTCTTTCAGTGGATTAAAAAGAAAACCTCCTGAAGATAAAGATGAAGACAGATTCCTTTAATATCTTTGTCATACCACCACCAGGACACCTTGCCCTCAGCCTGCACTTCTCATAGATATTGTCCAGTCAAAAATGATTACAGCTCTCTGGTTAGCAAGGCCATTGAGGGGATGAGGGACCAGCTGTCAGTTCTCACAGGGCATTGGCATCAATCATGTGTGAGCGTGTGACAGCTGGAGGGAAAGAATAAGTGCAGGGATGAGACAGAGGCCTTTAGTTTTCAACACTGAGGAATTGCAAATAGTAGTAATTAGTAAATTATTAATATTTGATGCCATTCAACCACACAAACCCTTTGGTTTGATTTGGTTACATACTCGTGCTGTGCAAGCGAGCATTGTTTAAACCCAAAGAACTCCAGACAAGTTCCCAGGGCTTCCAAAGATACCAAGAATGTCACGTTGAATTACAGCAGAATTTTAAACTAAACTTTCCTTTGATGTGATGGTGCAAAACAAACAGATTTGACGCCAGTATTTAAGTTTAATAAAGCTGCAGGGGAAAAACAGATACTGAATCTAAATGTGATGTTGTTGCAGGTATGTAGCATCTAATGTTAAAGCTACTTAAAGGCTCTAGTGGTAGCCTATCCAGTCATGCAGATCATTTTGGTTTTATTAATCCAGGGTTTGAGGTATCTGTCTCTGAAGGAAATCTCTATGTACACCCTATGTATACTCACCTTAGTTTAGCGTGTTAAAATGCTAACATTTGTCAATTAGCAGATTAAAATTTCGACATAATAGTGCTAGATGAAAAGTTAAGGGACCTAATTTCCTAATTTCATGGCAGTCTATCTAATAATTGTGGAGACATTTCACTCAGCACTTGGGAGGATTCATCCTTTGGAAACCATGAATGTCAAAATTCACTGTATCGAATAGTTGCTCAGATACTGTAGAAACTATAGTTTCTACTGAACTAGCCCAATGATTTTACCACCACAACTGAAGTTCCATTCACCTTCACTGTATTGCAGTATAAGCAAAAAATTCCAGAGATAGATGTCGTGAAAATGCTGCATATGAAACCAAAACGACCTACATAACTGAATACATGACTAAAAACATTTTGGTGAACTGACCCTTTAAGGGAAAAATAGGGGGCAAATGGTTCAAATAGTTAGATCTAGTAAATTATATTTTTTTATCATCTGCACATGTCATAAATAAACATCTGATTGCTATTTCTAAATCAAACCAATAGGCCCACAGAGCTTAAATTTACTGTTAACTCAAATCCAAAACATGTTTTATGGAAAACCCTTGGACCAAACACAAAAAACATCTCTCCACAGCACTTAAAATCCAATTTCTTAGCATCTAACTAATGTTTGAGACATTCCACAATGGCAATGTGGTTGAAAACATCCTAACAGAGCTCTCAGGGTGAGAACAGAGCGATGTTAAATCTTATTCCTCCACTGTAATTTAATTCACGTATGACACACACAGGACAAAAAGAGAGAGGCTAACCTCTAGAAAACAAGCCTCATCCCAGCCACAAGAATGCAAGTGAACTGTGTGTTTTCAATCATAGGAAACCAGCTCGACCATAGGTTGCTTCATTTAGATGCCTCTCTTGGAATCTCCATAATGATCCTTTTCAATGAATCACAGTTTAGAAAATAAAACATGTCTTTGTTTGCCCATTGCTAATCAGACTGCCAGAGAGACTTGTCACAAGTTTATAATTTTCAGATCAAACACGCTGTGGATTACTGAATTTGTATACAAAAATAGGCTCTCTCCCTCATGCAAAGTGTAAATTTTTGTGGGATCTGACGAAAGAAAATGCCATAGTAACAATTGTGAAATCTGCACTGCAGTATTATTGCATACTGTGGTGGCATAGTAGTGAATTATGTCAGACAGCTCCTTGGTGAATAGAAGGATGTTTTAGAGGTATTTGACATTCTTGTTTTGACACCAAAAAAATAAATTACAGCCATAAAATTTTTATGGACGACATATTTCATCATCATCATCATCCATAAACCATGTCAGGAAACAACAAATGACAATGTACATCTGTAATCATGAGGATAACTTTTGTTGGTTTTTGCTTGGATTATCAAAGTTCTCTGGATTGTGGTTTACCGAGCCTCCCAGAAGACACATAAACCCAACAAATCTTTCCCAGGCTCTCAGTGTGCCAGATAGAGGTTTGCTTAATTATTGCCCATATGAGGGGACCGGTGAACACAATGTGTGTTATTATGCTCATCCACTGGGTGCTGGTTTTCACATTGTGCCCTCGTGCGCTCAGGTTTTTCAGGCTTTGTAATTTCCCCCGGGTCTCTTGAACATGGCTGTCAGTTTGACTCTGGCTCGTAGTTGGGAAGGTGGCCACCGTATCCTAGGCAGACATCTCATACCCGCTTGCCTTGGCTCGGAGACAGCAGGCTTCCAGGCTTCCCAGTCCAGTTTCCTGCTCTCCATGGAGGGCCCAGCTTGGTGTGCAAGCTGGGAATAGAGGTTGAGAGGTTGGGGTGGGGACAGAGAGGAGGGAGAGCAGGCAGAGGGGAAGGAGAAGGGGGCACATTTGAAGGGATATTTCCTTTCACGGCTTCCGCTCCTCTCATTTTCTCCTTATTATCAGGATGTCTGGTGCCAGACCTCCAGCTTGATCCAACTGAGGTGAGAGATGAGATACAAAGTGCAGACAAAAAAACTGAAAGTGGCAGTTGATCATTTTAAGATGAGGAGAGAAATTCCAGCTCCCGTTCTGAGGTCTGCTTTTGATTAAGCTTTCCATGGTACTTCCACCAGGAGGGGTTAAAGAAAGAACACTAGTCCCCTTTATTTTAAAAAATACAAAAAAGTTATTTGTTCATCTGTCCTTCCCCCCCTTTCCTAAACCTCCTCTAGAATAATCCCCACTTCTTCATCTGTAGCTTTTTCCTCTTCACATCTCAGCATGTGGTGCACCTCCTTGACTTCAGCTGCCTGGCTATTAACAGAGACGCACACAGGCATCTACATATACACTTCCACACTCCAAGGCAGATAGAGGTTCATCTGATGTTTAATTTACATTGCACACTGCAGCTATACATCCACCAGCAGGCTACTGCCCTCCTCCGCCAGGCCACAACCTTTGTTGGCCTCCTGTGATGAGCTGTGCAGCCACAGCCAGCGCTTTTATACACTGCCAAAAAGACATTAGGGCAGAGAATAGAATAGAAAGTCTGCAAGGTTGCTGAGAGACTGAGTGGTTAGTCTGACACAGGGATCCACAGCACAGTGGGACAGACAGAGCTTCATGCACGCATAGAGACATTCCAGACATGCACATGCATCGCTACGGAAACCACCGTACACTCGTCCCTCAGGTTTCATCTGACTCAAGCAGTGACTAATTTGATTGGCCTGTAGTGTATGACAGCTTAAACTAAAGACATTTGATACATTTCATTTTTATGTGCAAGGCAATTTAAAGATTTCAGTTTTGGTTACCACCCATTGTTGCAGCAGCAAGTGCAGAGTAATACTAGCTCAAACACTCATTGAGCAGCTACTTTGTCAAAATACAACGGAAGAGCTTGTTGTTGTGTGTTCACAGCTCAGGAAACAAAACAAACTCCCTGCAATATGTAAAACTGATCCACTGTCAAAAAAAATGCAAGAACATGAATGTTGTCTTGTTTTGTAGATGCATTTTCCATGACAAACACATTGAATTTCCTCTGGCTTCTTCACAATAAAAGCCACATTGTGTTTTGCCAGTTGAATGGTTTCGATGTGAAACAGTAGCAGGATTTTCCATTTGCATGAGCAGTGTCTTAATATAACAGTGTATAAACAGTGAACAGCAAGTAAGGCTGATATCAATGTGATAAAATTGCGCTGGATTACAAGCATGTGTCATTTCCTGTGTGCGTAGGTGGGCAAATGCAATCCAGCGTGTGATTGGTGGACCCTGCCACTACCAATAACAATGATGTAATGACTGAATGTAAATACATAATAATGGGGTTTGATTTCATAAAAATCTTAAAGATTATAACTTGAAATGTCTTTATGACACTTATTTGGCTGTGAGTTATAGACAGTAACAGTAGCAGGTAAGAACAAGCGCTGCCAAATCTAATCTTACCTTCACACTGTGTGCACTGACTTTGTAAATGGGGTCACTGCATGCGTTTCCTTGGCAAATGGCTTTCTTTCAAGTTAGAATTTAAGCTTCACTGGTCTGCATTGGCCACTCTGTATTGAAACAGATTATATGTTAAATCAAAAGTGACTCTCAGGAAAACAACAGAAAGAACCTGCTGACAGCCTGTGTGTAGATAAATAAAGACTTCATTGACCCAGTCCCGTTTACAGTCGACTCTGAGGCTTTAAAATGGGCTTTTCTCTCTGGGCAACGTTAATGAGGTTTACCAAACTCTGCTACCCAAAGGTATTGTGGTCTCTCATATGGCTGAGAAACTCTCTAATACTCAAGAATATGTGATTATGAAAATCTTATGGGGAGTGTAATGGATAAGGTAATGGTGTCTGGGATAGATAGCATCAGCCACAAGACAACAAACATTATTCTGATGTGGTGAACTGTACATTAGACTGTGAGACATTGATATATGACTGTTTTACAGCAGAGCCTCTGCTAAACGCTGAGGTGTACGTTTACGTTGATCATAATCAGTGATATTTCTGCAGCCAGTCCTGTTTCCCCTTCGCCATAAGTCACTGTCATACGTGTTGGCCATTTGTCCCTGGATGTACACAAGTGAAAACACTCACTTTCGGGGGGGAAAGGGGGTGGTCATACTGAAGCAGCATAAGCGGAACAACTTTGAGCCGGTGATATTTTGCAAGAGGCACACTGACAGGACGGTGCAGAGGACAGAGAGAAGCTGGAGAGCGTGCTCATTATGCTGCCTTGACCTCTGAGATCAGGGACAGGAAGGATGCCGGCGGATACAGCGCCAAACTGCAACAGAGGTTTTTTTTTGCTTTTGAACCAGCCACAGATAATGAAATTTATTGTTTTCTACATGAATGAGAAGGATGGAATCATCTCTGAACATCTCTTCAAGCTTTGTTATTACAAGTCAGTGTTTATGTTCAGGTTATTTATCTATTTTGAGAAACCATGCAAGTGTGCCACAAAATGTATAACGTGGTATAGTGGTATAGTCAGGCTAGTAGAATTTATTAACAACACAAATTGCATATAAAGTACAAGATGGACAGATTTTGAACAAGAAAAAGAAGTGATGTTCTTGTTGGGGATCATTTTCAACTGCGGATTAATATCCATTTGGTGAACTAGTGAGTATTTGCCGAAGCAGGACGGTGTATATGGGATTAACTCCAAATTAACTACCGTTCCCAGTTCCCCTATACTCATGGTAATAAAGGAACATGTCACGCTGTGGCTTACTGATGTCCAGTAATAGTTTTTGAACAACAACAGAGTTCTAGGGCGCAGAGGAAAAGATGCATCAGGCTTCAAATACTCTGACAAAATGTGTTATTTCCATCAATTCATTGTTGGTTTGGGTCTGTCTATGGGATCACTAAGAACAATATGGCCAGAATTATCTTTTTCAAAGGTGTTAAGTTTGGGAACACCTGCTGTTTAAAGTGCAGTTGAAAATGTATTGTGTTCTTCATACATATACACCATATGAATTATGATTATGTCAAACCAGTGTAAATATGTTTATGGATAAAATGAAATCAGTGCACAAAACTGCATGTTTGCAGTGCTCACTTGTGGCGCTATGCAAAGAGCCTGGAGATCTGTACCAGGCTTTAAACACACCGCAAACGGTTTACAGTAGAGTCGACGCAAATGCCTCGGAAGCGTCCCATTGGTTGGAGATTTCTTATTGCCTAGAGTTGGGAATAAATGAATGTAAACTGGTTGCACCTCCCATGAGACCAGACAACCAAGTCATTAAACGTGATGAAGCTTTGCTGGAAGGAGGAAGGGGAAAAACGGGGACGGGACAGAAAAAAGACGGGGGGGGGTGTGTTTGTAGGATTGAAGGAGAAACAGAGGGAGGATGCAGTCTGGAGAGAGAAAACACTTAATTAAGACTAATGTGCATTGGGTAAGAGTCAGCATGTTCTGGTGTGGATAGATTGGCACAGCAGGGTAGCGTTACAGTGGAGTTTCACAACAGATGAAGTATGGCCTGACGTGGTAAAGCGCTTGATACCTGCAGCGCTGATCATGTTTTACCACATCAAGTCGGAAGGGAAGGTCAGTAGCTGTGTTGGAGGACAATTAAGACTTTCTTAAGAACACAAAGTATCTTTCCACAATAAATGCACTTAGGCTGCCACAAAATGCATGCATTTGATATTTAAAGGAATTTTCCATACTTATACTAATAACACATCTGAGTCATTTAGCCTGTATTTACACAGAAACATTACGAGTGAAGCTTTTCTTCTTTCCTTCGATTCTGTAACAACCACAAGATTTTACCGCAGCTGTTAAATTCCCTAACTTATTAGAAAGGGTCAGGGTGAAAGGGTGAGACTGCATTGTTATTAAACATGTGGTAATTGTTATAATGATATAATGACTTCAAATTATAATGGATACGCAAATCTTATGATCAACATTTGGCTCTAAGTGAAGCCAACAAAAGCGAAAATCAGAATCTCTGTGAAAATCATTTACAAAGAGACTTTCCAACAGGAATCTTTTTACAATGATCAGTTGCTGTGGAGGTACACACCAAAATCCTTACAACGCTGAAACTGGAATGGTTAATTTTTTTACTCATTACATCTACTTATTTCCCCCCTGTCTCAATTGCAGTGTTGTTGTTGACAATAGAAAGTGACAGGAAAGATGGGAAAGCCAGTGGGATGATTCAGTATCTGAATAAGGCCATATTCAAAACATCAAAGTTTTTATCTCCATGACACCAAATCCAAGAACTACCTCGCTTGCTGGAGACATTTAATTTCACCTCTTACAGAGAGAGTTGATACAGAGAGAGATACTGTATGTAGATCATGTGGATATCACCGTGAAATAGCAAGGAACACGAAGCCAAACCTGTTTGGACAGAGCGCTAATCAAAGCAAAACAATGGATTTTGTCTCAACAGCATGACATATAGAAGTAATGTTTAGGTTTATTAATCTGTTAAATAAGCTGAAAAGGAGGAGTGGCATCACTCATTGCCGATTTTCCATCCTTGTTTTAATAAGTCTGATCTGGGCCATCTGTTTTAATTAACCGTATTATATCTATTGTCAACTATGATATGAAAGTCTGTCCGTCCACCACTCGGTCCAGACTGAAATGTGTCAACAACAATTGGATGGATTGCGATGACATTTTGTATCCTGATAACTTTGGATTCAGGTTCGGCTCAGTTGCTTGTGTTTAGACTGTTTTAGACTGTTGGATGAACAAAATAATATACTGTCATTCAACAACTGCAGCTCCCATCAGTCACATTTCACTAATAGGATACATTTCGACTCCAGAAATCAACTCCAGATTGTACAGAACACGGCTGCTAGACTATTAATCAGATCCAAGAGAAGTGATCACATTACATCTGTTTTGGCCTCTTTTCACTGGCTCCCAGTATGTTTTAGAATAGATTTTAAGATTTTATTGTTGGCTTACAAGACTCTCAATGGCCTCTCCCCATCCTATATATCTGATCTTTGAGTCGCATATAAGCCAATACGGAGCCTGAGATCTTCGGACAAAGGTCTTCTATCGGTTCCTAAAACTCGGGTGGAAACTGGAGGTGACAGAGTATTTGCAGTTTCCAAAGCTCTGGAATGAGCTGCCTGAGGACATCAGGTCCGCAGACTCAGTAACCTCTTTTAAAGATTTTCTTATAACATATTTCTACCGTAAAGCCTTTTCTTGTGTTACTTTGAATTTATTGATTGTTCGTTTGTAGGTTTGATTGTGTTTATTGTGTAACTATTGGAAATGTATATGATCGGTTGTTGTATTGCCGGTGTGAAGCACTTTGTAAAGTTGGTCTTGGAAAAGTGCTCTATAATTAAAGATTATTATTATTATTTATCTAAATCAAATCAAACTTTATTTGCAAACAAACATAAAAAAACAACAAAAGAAACTTTAAGAACATGAAACCAATCTAGAAAATTTACAGAAATCCTGAGGATGATGTTTCAGCTTCTCAGAAACACTGACAAAAGAAATGCAAAAATAGATTTAGAACAGAAGCTATAGGCCTGAAGTGGGCCGGGACTGTATTGGCCAGACTTCGACCGAGGAACCAGGCACATATTGGGCCAGAAGAAACATAAATATGTGGCCTAAGTACGCATCGAGTAAATATTGCCATCTGTGTAGTCTTCTGGATAGAGACACTTTCATCAAGTACTGAATATGATTATATATATAAAATTAAATTATTAAATTATAACAAAAGTGCAGCTGTAAGTTGGAAGAGGTTGCTTTTATCTGTGGCTACAGTTACAGTATACTGTTTAGCTGCAGACATGCTGTCAGTAACTTTATCCACAGACTTGGACTCGGTGCCTCTGACCAGCACCGTCTCCAACGTGTTGAGGGTTTAGCACATAGAAAAGAGAAAAACCAATGTTTACGAATGTGGCAAAATGTAGTTCCTTCATTTATTCATTTTCTTACCCCTGTGAGATTTCATGGTCACATGGGTCTGGACTTTTTCCCAGCATGCACTTGGTTGGAAGTCATGCTGTGGCAAACTTTGATTTAAGCAGTGTGAGGTCTGGATTTTATGGCAGTCTGTGTCTAAACAGACAGCGAAGCTTGCTCCAGGCTTCTTTAGAGTCAAATTCTGCAGTAATTTAATGGATTTAAAAGCACTTAAAATAGGAGTGACACACTGACACCGCCGTTAAATCGCCTACATGGTTATTAAATCTGCTCTATCATTAAATCTACTATGTTTTACACATGTCATGTCCAGAGGCACAACCACAGAAAACAGGATATACAGTGTGACTCATTTTTTTTTAGCTCATTCAAATTCCAAAAACCACTTAATGAACAGAGCTGTAATGCAAGTAAAGAGGAAAGTGTGAAGTAACAAAAGCATGGTTCAGATTTGACAACAAGGTGATGCAGGGTGATGCTCAGCAGAGTGGTTGATTTATGTGATATCTGCTCTCTGTAACACACATCCACATGTGTATACACACACACACACACACACACACACACATATACAGATACACACACACATACTCATCAGCTGCTGGGAGGCAGCCCAGGCGAGCTGCGGAGACCAAACAGCTGCTCTCACATATCACCTTTCACTACCACACTGAAAGAGTAGCTCTCTGGGTCCGCTAATGTCCATGTAGATACAGTCAGAGAGGAAATGTCACGGTTCCCCACAGAATGTTAATTGAGCTACCAAAACAAGTATGCTTAGAGCCTGAACAATACACAGGAATGCTTTAATGATGCCGTAGAGGGGAGCTAGTCCCTCTTAAATTACAAGAGGAGATAAACTAATGAAATGAAAGTAATTGCATTGTGTATAGTCATCAATTTGCCGTTTTGTTCTGGAAGAGAAAGACACAGAATAATTGACTTAATTTGTTCATTTTGATCCACATACGCAATGTATTCTAATAACATATAATCTGCATGATTACTGCAACCTAGACGGTCAGGCCTCCATTTTATATTGCATTATAATTTAAAATCATTATCCCAAGTATTCCACCCACATTAAATTTCACCCATGTAAGATTGTAGCAAACATCCTGTCCAAGAGTACTGATTAATGAGATCCTGCAGCAAATGAGGCCATTACACAAATAGTTGCTTTGTGTTTTTTAACAGTTTAGAAAGTTCAGTTACATATTTGGTCCGCAATGTTTGAAGAGTGGGAGAGCGCAAAGTGGATATGTTGCATCATCTCCATCCATACACACACACACACACACACCATGTAAATGATTAGGAATCAGTTATCAACTAACGTCAGCTCTCCTGTGCCTGAAAGCCTGCAACCCGTTTGTATCCCCCATAATTTAAATCTCCTCATTACAATTCAATTTCAAGCATGATTTTTATTACATACATGCATTTCTGTGGATGTCTCTCCCAGTGAGTCAACATTGATCTGTTTCCTGCCAGCACTCTAAGATAGCAGAGATGGTGTAACCAAAGATCATAGATCCTGTTTTACGATCAGTGTGTTGCTCATATCCTTGTTTCTGCCTTTGACAAACCATTAGTCACATTGTTGACCATTTGGCTTTTGTACCCAACAGGGAGGCTTACTGTCCATGGTGTCCATCTGTTATCGTTTAGAGTACAGTGTTGCTAGCCTTCTAAATCAATATGTAATTTGTCTAATGAATTACTTGGTTAGTATCACATGTATGAGTTATTGGATAAGAAATACGCATCCTGCACCGCATGGGGGAACAGCTGAGTGAGAAAAGGACTGCAAAGGTCCTCGTGCAGAAATTTGTTCCCCGAGGCCGTGAAATTTAGCAAGTTACCCAATACGGTCTTTTTCGTTAAGCACAACAAATAACTAAATACCTGCTTATAAACTGAACCAAACCCTGCTTTTAGGCCGTGACACAGTTGGTGGTCAAACCACAGAAGCAGTGCGCCACCCACCCAACATTCCAGTAGACAGAACAGTTGTTTTGGTTGAAACTGTATTGCATGTGACGGAGGAATTATCCCTGAGACTGCACAAACCTGATTCCAGGAAAAGAATGCATCCTGCCACGAGGCCAGTGTAGTCATCCAAGTGCAGCATTTTCATCATTTAGTCATGTACCTTGAAAGGATTTGGCAGAGCTGTACATTTTGTTTTCTGACATAGTATTGTATACAGCATGGATAACCAACAGTGAGAGGAAATGTACAAAATGTTGCAGTTTACAGACCAATATGCACTGTATGCACTGCTGCCACATTTTTCTGTGTAGTACATTGTAAAGTGATATGTCATTGATATTTCTGCCATAATGCCTTCGAGAAAGAAACTTTTACATTTAATGATTGCAATTTCTCTATAAAACTGTCTACCTGCTTCTTTATACAGAGATCACAGCATTAAATCATTCTGTTAATTTTGTAAAAAAAAAAAGATACAATCATATCAAAGCGTAGAGTGAATCATGTTATATATGTCTATCACTCCAGTCCAACTAAGATTCCCGCACACAGGGACATTAAACACGAGTGTAGCAGAAAACCTCATCACTCTGCATTAGAGCTGGATCCCTGCACTTAGCACTGCCTGGGTCTGTGATTTCATTACAGAGGCTTGATTCAATACTAACAACTCAGATGACTTTAGGTCAATTACTCAATGACAACGCCGCAGGCAACACCATCAATCACCTACAACTAACCTTCATCTCATCTCCCCGGTACGCCGCAGCTCGACCTGTCCTGTTCACTGTAACTGCACACTCAAGAGTCCCTTTTCCCCTTTCTGAGCCCAGCTTGAGCCTGATACTGTACATACCATTCAGTCCAGCCTAAAGCATCAGCGCCAAGTGCACAGCTGTGAAAACAATCATTTCACATTTATTTCCCAATTCTGCTGGCTTAAAATCATTTTGTGCCTAGGCTTTGCATGTACCTGTACATTCACAAGAGATGGTCGGAGTAAGATGCCGTCTTATACGGGATGGGCTACTGAGAAAAATCCATGGGATTGACAGGATAAGGGTTCTCTTTTGTCAGCTCCGGCCACACCTGTCGCATAGAAACAGAGATGTTGAATCACACACACACAGTGGAGGACGGTATAAAGAAACAAGAATAGTGCAGCAAGACTGACATTGCCATCCATATGCCATGCCACTAGCATGGCTCAAAAGGAGGAGGAAAATGGAAGAAGGAAGGCAGAACTCAAGTCAAGTGGATTAGAGGGGGGAGAAGGAGTGAAGGAAACAATAAAAGGTAAAGGAAGTTAATATAATCTCCATCAGCCTGTGAAAGAGCAGAAAGTCAGTAGCCTTAACTGTAACTTCAATGTAATTTAGGTCCATTAGGATATTGACCACCATGTCAAATAAACTGAGGCAATATAAACATCATCCTCATAGTCTAATGAGTTCATATTGACATTTTGTTGGGCTTGTGTGAGTGTGTGTGCATGCCTTCCTGCACAAGCAAAAGAGGTTTCAAAGTGTGTGCGTATGTATGAAACTAATTCACCGCGTACACGCCAGTCTGAGCTCATGATTTACTTTATTTCTCTTTGGAATATTTTGTTTTATTGGCGCTGAAAGATTAAATGAACGAATAAAAGAGTGATTTTGGCCAGTAGGGTGAGACCCAGAGCCACTTCCCAGTTATAACTGAGGTAATGGCCTTGAACGGCAAGAGTCTCTGCAGTCTGAAACAGAGCCCTACGGTCTCTTGCCCAGATTACCGAGCCATTCCTACATCTTAACTGGGAGAAGGAAGTGGAACCAAACTCACTTCAAAAGGATGCAAGTGAGCTGGTTGTAAAGTGGAGTAGTTCTTGTACAGTGTGTGTGAGATTGTCCGTGGTCGGAAGATGGCCTACGTCAAAGTCGAGGCAGCAAATAAAATAAATATTAAAAGTGCAGACAAAGTCAAACAAAGACTCAGAGAACTGAACGTGAGCAATGAGGGGCATGTTCAAGGCCTTGCCAATGCAGACAGCTCATCTGTCGTCCTCAGAGATAAGAGGAGGATTCAGGCGGGATGGGTCCAGTGTGTGAGGCAGACTGTGTCTCTGTCTGCAGGCCGAGCGTTCAAGATATCAATCTTTAAATGAAACGGGAAGCAATAACGCAAAACCACGTATTCAAGGATTTGCTTACAGTTATTTTCTATAAGCTGTTGGAAGTATGGAAGTTCAGGGCTGACGATATTACTGCGAATGGAAGTCATTCAGCCAAATTTAAATGTATTTGACCACGTGTGTGCATGATTCAGAGTATGACAAAATTCTAATTGATACAGAAATATATAGTTTGCATTTTCATGTTTTAAAATGCGTGTGTATGACCAAAACTAAAACCCAATTCACAAGTTTTGGTATCCTTATCTGCATATTTCATTTTGATGTTGTGAGAACTTAATGCAAAATGGACTTAATTGTATTTTTATATTTATATGTAGAGTAACACATTTCCTGAACTGCAAATTCAGGTTTCACAAAAATGTTGGAAAATGTTTTTTCAAATAAAAATGTAGAAAATGTTCATCTTGTTAATTTTCACATTTAGTACGTTGTCTGCTAATTTGAACACTATGCAAATGCAAAATTACATTTCATTTAATTGAAGAGATGCTTTTCATTTTATTTACATTATTTTTAAACAGGAACATTAAAGCTGGATATTTATTTCACTTGTATTTGATTTATGTAAAGTACTATTTTCACACACAATGAATTTTCAAATGCATTGAATGATGTCAGTATATTGTCAGTCCTAGCTGTGCGTAGCATGAAAAGAAACCTCTCCCTTTGAGAAAGAGGATAGTTTGTATATAAACTCTACAGATTTCCACCATCTGTAATTTATTTCTACACAAAGAGCTGTTTAACCCATATTTTTTTTCTTTCTGCCTGCTTTTGTGTATCCTTAAAACCCAAGAGAGCCAGAGTGCGTTTTTATTCTCATGATTCTGAAACAATGCAGTTGCTGTTTTGATGTCCTGATAGGGCTGGATATTTGTTGCAACTTAAACCCCAAATGCAAAAACACAGGTCATTTGTCAAACTATGGTAACTGTAATCAGCCCAGAATCCAGAGTCTGTTCTGTTCCCACAAAACTATTTTTGGTTGCGATTTGGATGCAGACTGTCCCAGAAAGTCACGTTTAGACTGTAGTCTGTGGGGATTTTGAACTTCTCCATGCAGCTAATTACAGTCATGGTTGTGCTCTTATTCTCGTGTCTATGAGGAACAGATGGACAATGGGTTTGACAGTCTGACTCTGTGACGCGTTACTACGCCAGCAAAAGATCTGGTCAGGGACTCTGTCTCAGAAGTCAAAAAGTATGAGAAGTTTGTATCATTGTAAAAACAGGAGGGTGGCTGAACGGATCATAAACTGGGTTTGGCCTGAAGACAGCAGCATACAATACAACTGCATAGTGCTGACAGATGGTTTGTGAAAAAGCTGGGATGTCTGCAGTACCAGGCTGTGAAGTGGCAACTGCCCAGGGTGTGTGGATGCTGTACACAGTACTCTCCAAATCTCCTAACTCTGGCAGAGAAAATGCTCATGTGCCAATATGAAAGTTATACAAATAATAGTTTGCCAAGATTGTGTGTTTTGAGGGGTATTCAAAGTTCAAGTGGAATTTTAGATCAAAAATCAAATAGGGAGAAAATTATGATGCATGTTCACATCAGTAACATATTTCCCAGTTTATCATGTTATCATGCTTTATGATTATAAAGTAGAAGAAACTCTAAAAACCTTGATGTAGGTTTCCCTGTGAGGCAGGCCACAGTCAATGAGCGTTAATGTAGATAAATACTGCCATCTAGTGTAAAGGTATAGCTATTACATGTTTAAGGAACTTCATTGAAATGGTCCAGGCATATTCTACACGCAGCCTTATGTGTAGCATGTAGACCTTTGGCATGAGAATATTTAAGCAAGGGTAATGTTCCAAAAAACCTGCATCCTACATTTCCCACAATGCAACTGTAGTGCATCTTCATTAGACCCTTCCTGCCTGATTAATGGCCACACCTCGTTTGTAACACCAGCTTTTGTTATAAATATAAGTCTCTAGCTGAAACTGAGCACCTCTGTCTTCATTTAAATATACAAATTTTATTTTTACCATGTCCTATCTTCTGTTCAAGTTTTATTTCTTTAATAAGCTATCAGCAATTTGCTTTTTATTTGCTTTTATCTGTTCAAGTTTTATTTTTCTTAACTGCACTTCTTTTATGGCATTCTCTTCTGTAGAGCACTTGGTGCATTTAATATCTGTCGCGCACAGGCATAGCGGAGGCGGAAAGAGGACCCAAACGCAGACAATTGAGGGGAAAAAGGGGAGCAAGTCCAGTTTATTAACACAACACTTACTGGCAGGTGAGGCAGTCAACTTGAGAGTCCAAGTGGGAAACAGAACCCAGGAAAGTCCATGGGAGGGAAAACTACAAAACATCAGGGAACCACACCAGGGAAGGAAACACTGGACACGTAAAGGAAACACAGACAGGGGCATGACACAGCACAACTCAAAACCGTAAACACGAAACAAGTAACCATACACATAACACAGGCACACAGACAGGGGGCATGACAATATCTTTGTTGTAAAGCACTTTGAACTGCATTTCCTGTATGAATGGTAGTATATAAATAAAGTTTATTATTATTACTATCATTATTATTATTATTATTATTAAAGTAAAAGCAGCATTACCACTATGTAAAAAATAGTTATGTTAAAAATACAGTAGGAAATAAATTTCAGCAAGTATTTCAAGTATCAAAAGTAGTAAAAGCAGTAGTAATGTACTACTAGTAGTAAGTAGTCAATGTACTGGTTATGCAGAAAAGGGGACAAACTATTTTAACATTCAGAATTTTAATTACTGGTGCATTAACGTGTAAGTTGCATTTTCATGCTGCAGCTGTTCAACGTGGAGCTAATTTGAACTATTTGGCATATTATTGGTTTGTTTAATCATCAGCAATGTATTATATTATACACTGATCACACGTTTTGTATGTACAATATTAATCTGCAGAGTAACTGTCATCTTCAGCTGTCACAAACCTGTGTTTCCCTCTGTAATGTGGTGGAGTGCAAAGTAGCAGAGTGGACATGTAGGAATAGCTCAATGTTACTTAAGTACACAACTTAACCGCTGTTCATTATTCCCTGCACGTTTAACACTAAAGAGCATTTGCCCTGTAGTGAGCGATAAACTGAGATTTCAGACACTTGTGAATCGTCATTATGAAGTGGAGTCACTGTGTGCAAACATTCAGCAGGATATGAGAGCGAGAACTATGTGGACACTCTTCTGTTGTGTAGCAACTGCTGTCAGTCCACAGGCATGTCCTGTCCTCCGGTTTCACATTTTTATTCTCTTCAGCAGTGCCAACTTGCTTTTTGTTAAGGAAGACGTTCAAGCGTGACGTTATACAGATCTAGTCTTAGGGATCGTAAATACCCAACCAGTGTCACTGACCAGGTGATCATCAATTGCCTATCTTATTTAATACTGTATAATCAAAGTAGAATCCCAATCCCAACACAGGGCTCCCTGAGTCACTCAGTAAGTACACCAATTTAAGAAAGGAAATGATTTGGGGTACAATCTAGAATAACATTTTCATTCAATTTGCCCATTTAAATAATATGTTTGTTCAAATTCTTGAGCTGTAGCTGTTGGAGGTTTAGCAGAGGCCAGTTTCAGCACAGTCTGGTCTGCATTTCTCTGCAGCAGCGCGACTGCCACATCTTAGTCTGCTTTGTCACATTCTGACGCCAACAGCAACACATCTGCGCTCCTGAGGGCCAGATGTTTGGAAATGACCTCTAGAAAATGGAACTGTGTGCCGTGCTCAAATGTTGGCATCCGTGTGTATGACCAAGAGAAGGAAATTAATGTCAAAATAGTGCTCAAACAAATCAAACTTATTTTATATGGTTGCACTTCTGTTCCTAAGGCTTTTGGAGAAGGAGAGCCGAGCCAAGCGGGGAACAAAGTCTTTCTTTGTGGTTTCTGCATATGTTTTCTCTCCAGCACTCGGGGTGCGTGCATTGTATAATTAGAAATAATCACTTAGCGGAGTTTCATGTTCACAGAGTGTGAACTTTCCATATTTATTCCTCCGGAGGAACATAAACAGAGCTGGTTGCTGGTGGTCATCTTGGCACCGTCACATAAGCTCCAACCCTCTGAGGGACCATGCTGGTGGTACAAACACAACTAACTTTGACTTTACAGGTACACAAACACAGCTGCAGGAGGACAATAAACATGGTCTCTCATCAGTTCTGTAACCCACACATTACGGTGGCCCTGAAGGTCAAAACACAACAACATTTCACATTACAAAGGGAGGGCCAGCACTTCCTGTTTGTAATTCAACGGATCCCAAGTCAATTCAGAGTTTATTTAGAGATTACCTTCAGGGCCACCTTAACTACAAATAAAGGCCAAGATAAATCACAGTTTGTATTTTAGTTGTTTAAAAGAAAGCAACAACATAGCAGACACTTTCCCATGACGCACTGCTTCGCAAACTGAACAGACAATAAACAATAGTAACAATAATGACTACGTATACTGGACAAGATTTCAGGGTTTCCTGCACACCAATGAACTCACCTATATAACCACTCAGATTTGAAAGGACTATGAGTTGCATTCAAAAACGGCAGCGGATTTTATGTTTTGAGTAAAGGAAAAGGGCATATAAAGGTCGTCCTGTATGAAGCACTCGGATGATGAAGAGGAAAACCTTTGAATAGAAGAAACATGAACCCCGAAGAGAAATGCTGCTGTTACAGGTGGAAATGATGCAGATGGCAGGACATGAATCATTACCTGTAAATACCTGTAAATGCTGAGAGGGGAATGATTTAAAAATGAGAGTGTCTGTCTGTGAACCTGATCACAACCAGCTGAAAGCATTAAAAGAGAGACGGCTTTTGAGGCATAGAGAAAAAAAGAAAGAGAGTGGGTGAGAGAGAGAGAGAGAGCGAGAGAGGGGTGAGAGAGAGAGAGAGAGATGTGGATGGGAGGGGGAGCGAAACAGCCCCGAGGAGAGACGGAGTGAGAGAACGGGAGTGATGAAGAAGGTGTACACTCCGATGTTATGTGAGGCTGCAGACGCACAGTAAAGACAAGGGAAGAAATGCAACACTTTGGCACCTCTGTCCAGTTACATGCAACTAACATTGTCAGCGTGATCAGGTCACCATGCTGCCCTGGAGGATGGCCATTGCTGGTCTTTTCTACTGCTGCATCCAAACAGGTGTCACGCGACATCGGACTAAAGGTAAGACTTAATGCAGAGTGGCAAACGGTTCAGTTTGTGTGTGTGTGTATGTATGCGTGTTTCTTCACACAGCAAAAAGAATATTTAGCAGCAGTGTTAATGTTATTTGATTGTAAGAATTCAAAAGCTGCTTTTGTTTCTTTGCATGCGAGTCTGGACTACAGGAGAATTTATCTATTTATTATGCTTCAGTAGATCTTTCAACTTCTTTTTGTGGTGCAGTGATTAAATTAGTTTTGGCTGTTACTGGCGTGTTCCTTGTTCCTTGGTTTAGCTGCTATATAATACCACATTAAACCAGAAGAAAACAGTGTTGCTCATCTTTTTATTTTCTTTCCAAACACAAAGTTTTGGCTGAAAACAAATGAATAAAATATTAACGATAACAAGCATAGTTTTTGTCACAGGAATGACCTCATTGTGTACCGGGCATGTCATCATATTTATCTCAGACATTTTACTGCAATCCTTCTTCATGCATGACAACTGCTCTGTCTAGAAGAGCTCTTCCTTTTTTTTTAAACAATACTGAGACTAAGACCATTAAATTTAATAGAGGAGAATACAATACAGTACAAAAAGACAGAAAATAATTACCATCTCATACACATTTGGAGGTTAGACTATGTGTCTTTCAAGCTACAGCACATTTCACATTTATCTTCAGCTACTAGGTTCAGATGCCATCTGCACCTGCTTGTAATAGGGAAACATTTGGAGGGTCCAAAAAGAGAGGAAACTCATATTCCTTAAGTGAATGAAAAGCATACTGCTGAGATATTCAGTCTAGCGCTGGTCAGGGAGTTCCTTTTGTCTCGTGAGGTGGGATCTTTTGTTATTTAAGTGTTCTTGGTTCCATCACTCACTGAAACAACACTGCAGATATGAGCAAGAAATGAAAATGCACTGACGACTGTGGTACAACATATCTGATGGTTGAATTATCTGGTTTTGGCTATGGACTCTTCTCCAATGACAGGAGGTATGACTCAATATTCTGGAATTAAATCCAAGCAGCAGTAAGAAGCACTTCTGGAGTCATCAAAAGTACATATTTGGCCTCTGTCAATCATTTTAATACAGAGTTCAGCTGGCAAACATATTGGCTTTGTATGCAGTTAATGTTGTGCATGATTTTTGGGTATGTTCAAAGCTTTCCAAACAAGTTCCAAGTAACTCCCAAATATGCATCGATCAGCCATAACGTGATGACAGTAGCTCTTCTGTTGGATCGGACCACATGGGCCAGCCTTCGCTCCCCACGTGCATCAGTGAGTCTTGGCCGCCAATGACCCTGTCGCCGGTTCACCGGTCTCCCTTCCTTGGACCACTTTTGGTAGGTACTGACCACATGCTGCCTAATATATCCCCCCCACTGACAGGTGCCATGGTAAAGAGATAATCAGTGCTCTTCACTTCACCTGTCAGTGGTCATAAAGTTATGGCTGATCGGTGTCCACACACTACAATGCTTTTCGCTGGACACAATAAAGTACTTGAAGGGCAAGCAAAAATGTTGAAATTGTTACATCGGTGAAATAAGTATTTCATCAGTAGGCCCACGTTTTATGGAAGTACAGATTTTTCACCAAAAAGAGAAGGAGATCTGATAAATAGCGCCAGCCCTTATTCACCTTATTGAACTTAGATTAATGGAAACCATTATCTAAACTATGTTGGGTAATTGACTCTGGCTTTTAGACATTAGACATTTAATGGATTTGGTGTCTTAGTGTGTTTCCAAACTTCTTTCTCACTCTCTTTACCTCACGAATGATAAATACTGTATGAGCCGGTCACAACCACTTTACTGCAGACTAGACTTCAGACAAAACTGATTAGGTTTAGTGGTTTTTGATTTCACTGCTTCAGGCTAAATAGATACGTTAAACAACACAGTCCAGTTCAGTCACTAACAGTATCAGCCACTCTACCACTGTCTCTGTCTGCATTTATGTCTGTATGACTTTCTCTTTTCTTCCATTTTTTTCCTTCCATGTGTTCTCCTTTTCATACCCAACTTCGTGTTACCTGGAGTTTATCCTTTATACAATATGCAAGTTAAACTGCCTGAGCTCCAGACTTTATATGCATTAATAAAACCAGTCTGCAAAGAATGTTAGAGATACTGGACAGTAAGTGAAAACAGGGGTCTGAGTCTCTGTCTGGTCTCAATTTCTTTCTGTCTGTTTTCTCTTTCTTTACCTTCCCGTTGGTGGGTCCACCCCTTTTGTCCAGACTGAAATATCTCGACAACTAATGGATTGCAATGACATTTTGTACAGACATTCATGTTCCCCAGAGGATGAATCCTTCTGACTTTGGTTATCTGCTGACCTTTCCTCTAGTGCCACCAACAGGTCAAAGCTTTCACTTAAACATTTCTCAAAATTTTAATTTGTCCAATACTTTGCTGTCTGACCAAATACCATGGATGTATTGGATACCCAAAGATGGTACCAAGTCACTTGAATGAAAATTGCTCGCCCAGCGAATAAGCCAAAAACATTTTCTGGCTTCCAGGTTTGCTTTTGTGCTGTGCAGCTCACTGCACATGCGCATGTGTTTCTCCCGCTGGCCCCACCCCACGTTCCCCTTTGACCCATAGACTTTACATTGGGATGACGTCACTCGCATTAAATACATACATTCTAGGTTCTGGGAGATTTTGCAAGTGTGAAACCTTCATGGATTCAAAATTCATATTAGAAAGAATAATAATTGAACTTGTTTGCAGTTCAAGGTGTCTTGTCAACAGTTTTGTAATTATGGTCTAAGGGGAAAATTGCTTTTTTGTGCATGAAATACCACAAATGGCCACAAGGGGCAAAGAGGCAGCAAGGCATCGAGCTCTCTTGAGCCATCCATGCAAAATACCTTCGATTCCCATCAGCCTCAGCTGCACTTTGTTGTTAGTGTTACTTAGTAAATAATCTAACTATTTTCTTGCTGTTTCACAACCACCCACCTTTTCATTTCCCAGCACACTACACTCTAAAAACCTGCTTAGAATCACTAGGTAAACCTACTATTTGAGACACAGCGATTGTACTTGATCAGCATGTTAGCATTGTCATTTTGCTGATGTTAGCACATAGCTCAAAGCACTGCTGTATAGCCTCACAGAACCGCTCTCATAACTGTGGATTGTCATCAATCAACTTGTCCATGTATTTTTGACATTTTCTTTTGGGCGGTAGTTTTTACAGTAATGTGACTGCATAGTATTCAAGGAATATTTATGCAAATGCAGAATGGTTGTACTTCCTCAAACTACAACCATAGACAATCAAGGGGATAGGTTTTTGCCTGTGAGTTTTCTTTTGACTGCACATGATTTTCTGTGGTTAGCAACCTGGTCTAAATCATGGGGCTATGAATCATGGGAATGCTGAGAATGAGGCTGAAATGCTAAGTCTGTACACTGCATGTCGAAGTCATCTGGAGCCTGCTGTATAATCCGTGCGTTACTCTGCCTTTGATTCTTCTGCTGCCTTTGAAGTTTGAGGTCATGTCTCATTACCTGCAGATCGAAGTCATCTGTACGGTCAGAGATCGTATTTTGAAATGCACAGTGTGCATATCATAGATTACCTGCAGTATGACAGGTGTGAGCCCGATGAATGTGAGTCTCAACGTGAGTGTCACAGGGATTTCAAGCTAAATAGATTCAAAAAGCCTTTTGGATCCACAGCAGTAAATCACAAGACAAAAACATGTAATGAAACCTGAAAGGCAAAGTTGGCACCCCCCATTCTCACTGTCTGTCTCTGTTTACCCACTAGCCCTATTCCCAGCTGCGAGCAGAGTAAGAAGAGAGGTAGTAAATGTGGTGAACCCCACCTTCCACAACTCCTTTAATGATGCTCATCTATTATTTGAGGTGAGACAAATATATAGAGTATACTGTATATACATATATAAAGTGTGTGAAGTATAAAACCAACACATTAACCTCAACGATGAACACTGATAATGTCTTCTTCTTTTCATCTACTAGATCCTGCTGGCTGGGATACACTTTGAGGCCAGTGGGGAGATTTCCGTGCAAGATCCTGAGCTGGCTTCCCTCCGCAAGACAAGAAACCTGGAAGTCATCTGTGAAGAGATCATTCCCACGAAGCTAACAGACATATTTAGGCTCATCTCTGACCTTTCAAATTATATTGGTCACCTGCATCAGGATGATTTTGAGCGCACCCTGTTGACCTTGGTATACACTGCCCATCAGATGGTCAATTCCACTAATGAATACCAACGAGATGTGTGGGCAGAGTCTTTTGTTGGTTTGTACAAAGCCGTCAAGCAGGATCTGACAGGGACAAACTGAATGGATACTGGTGTTGCTACACAATGGCTCCATGTTAGAGTTAAATATGCACACAGTAAATCCTTATTTTTACAAACATATCTGTAGAGATCAGTGGGTAGTCCTGATTTGTGCATTGAGAAAATGTTATATCTTGTATGCTGAAAGGCTATGAGGAGCCTTGGGTGCAAAGTCCTGTCTGAAACTGTTTCCACAAATAAGCACATTGCATGGACTGATGATGACACAATTCATTACAGCAAAGTTAATTCAAACATGAGGTACTGTATATGCATGAAATTATACATTGGATTTATACGCTGAATGCAAAATCAAGCATCATGGGTCTATTTACATTTACAAGTCTTTTCAGCATTTGTTCACTAGCTCTAAGAAAACAAATAAAACAATCAAGCCCAAGATTATATATACCATATTTCCTTAAATATAAACCGGTCAAGTAAAGTAAAGTCAAGTAAAAGCCAGGTCTCAAGTAACGGGGTGTGGTCGACACGAACAAGTAAAGGCTGGCCTCCCATACAGGGCCGGTGAAATAACAAGGCTGGTAATATTATGTCTATGCCAAATAACGTAGTATATTTCCATTGCTTTAATTTAATAAACTCACCAACATAATGACGCAATTTTCAACACTGTTGTTCTGTATAACTCATCTAAAATGTTTTTGCCTGATTTCAGTCACTGCAGGCGTGTTTACGTCTCAGCTAAACTGTATGTTGTAGTAACTTACAAGCGCCAAAAGATGGCAGCAGCAACATTTCCATACTGGAACTATGCAAGTCCACAACACCTTCCCTGCAAATGTTACACAGTAAAAGCCTTGTTAAGAAATGAAGGGTTTCTGGCCACTGAAATGCTAGAAGGCTTTTAATTTGAAACTGATACAGGAAGTGTTGAGTAACAGCGTGATGTAGTATAGTAACATTAACAGGGAAAATTGGAGCAGATCAAAATGAGACTTTGTACTAAAATATGACCAATTATATTAATCAACAGAGGGTATTAGAAACAAAGGCCTGCATCTAATACAAGCCTGCTTCAGATAAAGGCCTGGTACTTTCTGCAGTTCAGGTAAATAAAGACCTTGGCCAGTATCTGAGGAAATACGGTATACTGCATGTACATCAATGTCGGCATTATAGTAATAATTTGCAAAAAAATCTTAAATGTAAAACTAACTTTATGTACATCTATCTACCTACCCAAAGAAAATCAGATGTCATTTTCAGATGTCACTTAAAATTTCACATGGAATACTTTGCACCATGTTATTACAGTACAGTGCCTTTAACAAAGGACAGGAAGTCCGAACTGAGCTGCCTCTGTTAGTATGGTTTTTTGGAAAATCCCCCAAATGGCATGCTGAATACACCAGTCACAGATCGATACCAATAATGATCTGTGAAGGCTCTGGATGTCCCAGGTGCTGCTTAGGCTCCACAGCATTAACATCTGCTCCACATCCATCCTGTGAACTGGGCACACCGGGAGGGCAGAAGGGTATGTAGTGGAGCCAGGAGGACGAAGACAAGTAAGAGCTGATGCCAAAGGGAAGGTTGTAGACTTCTCCGCTCTCCAGTGTGTTGCTGGAATCATCCTCATGAGCCTTGTTCCACGCTAGGATGCCTCGTTCATGCTTTGATCCTGTTGGACACATGTGAAATGCGTAAAACCATACTATTATGGCTTACTGAAGGAATGATTCTGCCTTTGTGTTATGTTCGTTCTTAGGTTGCTTGTTTGTAACCTGGTTTCTTAATATAACTCAAACCAACAATAAACCATGCCCCAGACACTGAATATCTATGGATGTGAGATGACCATCAGCTTTGGGACATCCCTTCAGTATTTCACCCTATATTGACTCTTTACTTGACATTTCTGCTTGACCATGATTACATATAGCATATTTTTACAACGTGATTTTGCTGTTAATATGATTATAATATGATAAGTTAATATAGATCAGGATTTAGATTACTTAAACAATTTTAACAAAAAAAGAACAATGAAATAAACTAAGAACTTTATGAAATTAAAAAAATACCCAGAATTGTGTTGTCCAGTATGAAGCCAAAGAAACCTCCTACAAACATACTGGTTGTCAGAAGTACCTGCAGCACCTGGTCAAGTTCAACCACACCTGAACACAACACAATAGTTAAACCTCAGTTAAGATAATCAAGAAGTATATGATGCTTTTTATGAAAATCACGGGTTATATACTGAAATTGTATTCATGCACCTGTAGCAATAGTTGTGGGGTACTTTATTATCCAATTAGGAATGACCAGACCAGAGAACATGGAGAACCCAAAAATGAAGATGTTTCGAGACGAATTCATATCTGCATACTGAAAATGTGAGGAGATAAACATAGGAGAACATTTTAGTACTATTTTTATGCAATATTTAGGTCAATGTAAAACACAGTTTTGACATAACTGCTTAAGGTTCTGGAGTGTGTACCTGCAGATTAGAAACTCCTGCTGCAGAGATGACGCCGAACATTACCAGGAACATCCCTCCTATCACAGGTGATGGGATAGTGGTGAATACAGCGCCCACTTTACCAAACACACCCATGACAACCATCAAGACTCCACTGGCTACTATAACCATGCGACTGCCAACCTGCAAAAAGAAAAGAAAGAAAAAGAAATGGTCTGTATTATTAGCTATGCTCGACTACAAATTAGTCAGTATCAGTAAAGAACTTCCAGATAAACATCTTTTTAGCCCATACATAGAGGCTCATCTTACCTTAGTAATACCGAGGGCCCCGACGTTCTCGCTGTATGAAGTGGTACCATTTCCTGTGCCCCAGGCTCCAGCCAACAAACAGCCCAGTCCCTCAATGCCAATACCCCTGTTGATAGCATGTCTGGGGGGAGGTGGAGCCCCAGATAGCCTGGCGCAAGCGTGGTAGTCTCCTACAGACTCTATCATGGAGGACATCACACCAGCCAAGATGCCAACCACCCCTGCCAGGCTCACAGTCGGCAACCCCCACTGACCTAAGTTTGGATTCAAAGATAAGGGAACACACAACGCCACGGTATGTATAGCCTGCAATACCTTTTTTTCTATTTACTTTTTTAATACTAAAAATATCACTTCAGATGATAGTTTGGCAGCCTCTTACCTGGGTATGGAAAAGTGAACCAGGGAGCTTTGCTCATAACATCTCCCTTTAGATCAGTGCGGGCCAGGTAACCATAGCGGTCTGGTTCAGCAGGAAGTACATTGTAGGTTGTCAAAATGTAGCAGATGAGCCAAGACAAAGTGATTCCAAGCAGAACCTGAAGATACAGAGAAAATCAAAATCACCCTTGTTGTCTCGTCAAGTGGCATTAAGACTAAATGCATCATAAATGCATAAATAAATGCATCATTTCACATATCTCAAACCAAAAGACAAATTATTGCAGAACAAGAAAGACAACTTGTTTAATACATACAGGGAGAATCTGAAAGACGTAGACACGAGAGGTGTGCAGTTTCTTATCCTTGCTGTATGTAGGAAAGGGTACAGACATGTGACGGAGGTACTGTGAGAACAGGATGATCAGTGCCGTGGTCCTGTGTGAGACAGGGACAAAGAAATTAACTCACAATATAAAATCCACAGTGTTAAATAGTAGTTGGACTGCACTACTTTGTACCTATGTCTAGCTCTGACCAACGTAAATGGAAATAGAGCAACTGGGCAAGAAACTTTTAATAGGCTTCCTGCCCTGCCGAGAGGTTAAGACTGTACAGTACACAGATTTCAAGTGTATTATTATTAAGTGTATTATTATGTTTTTGACGTCTAAAACTGACGGGGGTTGCATTACACGCAACATGAACAGAACCTCTGAAAAAATTAAGTTATCTTAAATGGCAAAAATGGCGACATGAAATACTGCAAATTATAATTTTTTTCATTTGCATTTTGTTCTGTAGCAGACTGATCCCAAACCCTAAAAAGACAGTGTTTGGGAATGTTACCCACATGGAAGAGATGCCCCAGTGGTTGCCAGCACTGGTACCAGTTGAGTCAAAGAGGGACAGTCCAATAAGAGAGATAGTGGGAGCGATGGTGAGAGGTCCAATGAAGCGCATGAAGAGGCCGATGAGACCGGAGAAACCAACTAACAACTGGAAGAGTGAGCCCACCATAATGGACCCCTGCAACTGAAATGAGCATAACACTTATTATCTTTCAAAATAATGTTCCATTGTTACCATATGCAAATTACACCTTGATTGAATCAGCTATTCGTGTTTTACAGTGGCGGAAAGTAACTAAGTACAATTACAAGTAGTGTAGCTACTTAGAAATTTAGAAATATATACTTTTTACTCCACCAAACGTATTTGACAGCTTTAGTTACTAGTTACTTATCAGATTCATATTATTAATACAGAATATAATCAGCAAATCAATGATGAGATAGTATTATAGATTAAGTAATCCGGTAGTGTATAAAGTAGTTCATATTAGCCCCACTTTTACTAGCTGCATCGTTTAAGTAGACCTTTGTGTTTCACCTTAAAGCAGTAATAATATGGGTTGGTTTTTTTGTCCCCTTGGGGCAGAGCTCAACAACAAGCTGCTAGTGGCCCTATGCATGTGAACAAACTGCCATTCACAGAAAATTATCTTGTCCCAACCGAGCTGTGATTAGAAAGAGCAGGTAGTTTACTTACTGCTCTCATTCGACTCTGCCACACCTCTATGAAGTCTGTGGAGGAGGTGTTGACTAGGCTTGCATTTTGGGTCCAAGCGGGACATGTCCACTCTGGCATGGACAGCATTGCCATGGAAGGTGCCAGCAATGTGAACGTACCACCTTGGAGGATGGGCAGTCTGGAAACAAAGATGTCAAAGATGCATCAGGAGGAGCAATTAAGAGAGCGGGGCCAGACAGATATAACAGAAAAGGAGCATTTCTAGACGGGTCATACATACACTCCGATTAGTACTTAAGAAAAGCAATAAAAAGGGTTACATTTGCTGGACATATAGCTCCTCTAAAGTCCACCTCAAGAGTCTCTTCTCTGTATCTATATTCCCGAGGAGAGTGTGTGTCTCTAATTAGCCTAACTGCTGTAATAGAGGTTATTTAAGATAAAGCCATCTGCTACATCTTCATTATGCTGCTCACGTCACTGTCAACAATTCACATCAGACCGTAGAAGACAATAAATGCTCCGGTGCGACATGTGCAACAGTCTCTCACAGTAAGTCAGAATGGTCAGAAGACAAGCATTTTTTGTGGAGAGCAGTGGAAAGCACGGGAAACTCCCGGGGAATAGTGAAGACACAGAGCTAGCAAATATCTTTTGATATTTATAATGTTTTCATCCTAAGGGACACAAATAGTTAGCGTTGTTTTCTTTTGGCTTCTCTGGAGCCGTTTGCCGTTAAATACGCTGATTGTTTTCCATACAGCTGACTCCAGCTTTACAGCTCCAGGTATTTGGAGAGAGACAAGAAAGCATCAGTGGTGCTTTGCCAGGGAAATGTGGATTAGCAAGAACTAGATTCCAAACATAATAAGATGGAAATTCCTTCCCTAATCCGACTGTGACACCAATATTCAGACAGGCTGAGTCTGCACAAGCATAGTACAAGCTCAGAGCAACAAAACATGGTTAAAGTGTATCGTTCTTTAAAACAAAATTGACCATTACATCATTTCAAGTCTGCTCAACACTATGTGAAAGGAGTGCTGCTGCTGTGCTAGGTTTTTTGCTTTGGCTACTGTCATGGCAAACAGGCAACCTGCTGTTTATTTAGGAATATTTCTTTCTTGCCAGTGAGAGCCTCCATGTACGCCCCTGGGGAAGACACACATGAGACTGAAGAGAAATTGGCTACATTGTAGCTTGTACTTGAAAACCATACTTTGTTGCACCCGGTCCCCGCTCTCCTCTACCAGCTGCACGTCTTCTCAGTCCTCACCTGACAACAGTGCCTCATGCAGTGGATATGCAACTTTGATTCTTTATCACAGACACACGGGGGCCCAGAGAGAAGCCTAATACTTCTCCAGACTTTTGTCCTTATACGATGTCATCACAGGTTCACAACATCACTCTTAGGTTATACGTCATGATGCTTTGGCAGATACAGGCACATGAGCATTTCCCATAACACTACTCTGTTCTGGCCTCTGCAGCGTCAGCGAAGAAGTTGCACTCTATCGTATCGTATCCTATCGTATTGAATGGTATTGTACTGCATTGTATTATACTGTACATGTATTTGGTACCTAAATAAAAATACAGTGGCAAGATGACCAAATACAATTAGGTAACATTTATTATAACAGTAAGGCACCTCAATATGTAATTCATTCTTTTTACCCATTTATTTTCTCATTACAGCTAAAACTGCCTTACCATTTGAAAGCATCTTAACGTACAAGCTGTATAATCCACTGAATGGAAGCTGTTCCCTCTGACACAGCAGAATATTCTATTGTTCATGGTCAAGGCTGCTCAGTTCATAGGAGGTTAAGAAGGAAAGCCGAGAGGTTGTTCTGTTCCGCTTGCTTAATCAGAAGGAGCAGTGTGGTTAATTCCACTTTAATGCACCCTGCTGTACTGCTGCATTTCTGTGTTAATGCACGAACCAACACACCATGATAAAAAGTGCTGCACAGATCTATCTTGTCCAGCGAATGAATGTCGGCTACACTATCCTGAGGCCATTTCTAATTAAACTAAACATTTATCACCCCAGCATCCAACAAACGTCGTACTACTTCTCCTTTGCTTACTTACCTAATGCCAAAGGTAACTTGCAACAGAGTGCAAATACCGGAGACGAAGAAGATGGTGCTGATGAGGTGGCTTTGTGTGACGGCGTCATGCTGCAGACACAACCCCTGAGACAAGATTAACGGGATGGCGATGATGCCTCCAAATGCGGTCAAACAGTGCTGAGAGAGCAAGGACACGGAAAGTATATCAAGAGATTTAGTTTATTAGTTTGAAGTACATGAGGAGAATTCAGATTTATTTCTGTGCCATGCTGTGGGGGGATGATCTGCTTTAGGTAGAGGCTAAACGATCAGCCAAACATAATCTGATCTTTACATGTTTGCAGCACACTGAACATTAGTATACAAGTGCACTACCTCTAAAGTCTGTGGACTACACGTGTACTTGGAATGACCCGTGGTAGATGCTGTTAAAATGGTTAATTGTAATGGCTGATAGTGTAAGAGAGGAAAAACTTAATAGCTTGTACGGGAAGATACAAGTCAGGACGTCCGAGGAACATGTGACTGATCTCAGCTGCTAAATGCATAAACAAACTCTCACTGACTTTATAATCTCGACTGTATCTGAAGCACATTTCACAATCAGGCCTACATAAATTAAACCAAGTCTAACCAACCGTAAAGCAAGCGTCAAACGGAAGCACTCAAGTGTTTGCATTGTTACATAACATCAAAAGCTATGCCACATAGGCTCTTAATCAGGAAATGAAATGGAGACTCATCGTCAAACATGACCTTAAAACCCCTTTGCTGACGTACCTGGATGCCTAAAAGGATGCACAGGTACCAGGGAGGTACATCTGTTACACAATACGCTAGCTTGTTGCTGTCTCCCTCCATGGACGTGTCCGTTTCTTCTCCGTGTTTTGTGTCAGGTAGGTCACAAAAGCTCCCTTCAAGCTTCAATCAGTCAGACAGAAAGGCAGACAGAGGTCAATTAAAGATGCATATGAAATGATGGCAATCTGTAATTTTGATATGTGGGTCCAATCTCAATACACCAATAAAAAAAGCACAAAGCTTAAACATGTTTAAACTCTTGTTCAACCAGCCCATAAACGATTAAGGGAATGTGGTTAAATGCTCATTAGCTCATGATTTTCTGTCAGCCACAGTTAGATGAGTAACTCATTTTTAATAGTAGAACTAAATGTTTCTTATCAGGTTCAAAGCAAGAATGATTTCCTTAATCGGTCAATGATTAAAAATATTGATATGGAAAATGTTTTTATTTTTATTTTAAAAAAGTCCAGACAAAGTATCATCGCTGTTGGATATAGTTAAGATTTGGACTGAAACTACAGAAATGCTGCTGTTTCTCTGACCAAACAGCGCGTCACTATTCTTTTCAACAATGTGATTTTAAGCATGGAGGAGCAAGAATGTAAACGAGTGCATTCATATGTATCCTTGACACAGCTTTGCCAGCTATTCTAACTGGTGTCAATTATTAACTGACCATATCTACTTTCTACCGAAAGACAGTCACAACGCATGTATTATCCAGTTCAGTGATTGGAGGAGCATCGCCTAGTAATATTTATACATGCAATCCTGATGTGTTCACATTCACGTAATTTAAAATCAAATCACAGAATTTTCACATGATTATTTCCAGGTAGAAATGCTGGCGTGAGACAATCAACTAAGGGTTTCACATTATTTTTTTTTGCTTTACAATCATCAGAAATAACATTTCCTTGTAGAACATAAAGGTTATACTTACTGCAAATGTGTAATCAAGACCATTATTTTCCTTTTCTGGAGCCATGTCAACTTCAGCCTATAGGCTCAGGTGGTGGTCTTCTGAACCCGAAAACAAAACAGAAAAGTGAAAAAATCATTAGTGAGAGGGGAGGGAACACATCGAGAGAGGACTGGAGAGTCGGATGGAGAAGGGAGAGAGCTGGGAGGTGGTAGTACGAGTGAGGTGGGGTGGAGTCACTGGATGTGTAGTGGTGGACGGAGCAGAGTTCAGACATGAGACTGCAGCGCTTGTTGATTGAAATGAGTCCCACCAGCAGCTCATGTGAACCCAATTACAACAGCAACAGCAGCTGACCAACAAGCGTGTGGCAGGCAGGAGATTCCTTTCAGGCAGCGTACAACTTATTTTTTTCTCTCTCTGTCTCTGTCTCTCGTAAACACACTCTCTTTGCTTTGTTTGTTTGCATTGAAAGTGGAGCAGATCCTTCTAGGCAATGCTTACTGTCTGCTCTGGCCTATTGTTTAAGACACAGTGAGGCCAGATTTCTGTAGTCAGAGATTCTCTAGAGATAGTCTTCAGGGCATAGCTCAAATGTCTTGCTCTTTCCAGCCTACATTCCTTCTAATTTTAACACAAAATATTTGTTTTGGGAGGGCAAACCTTCCAACTACCAACTATCACATGCTGCCAAACTATCACATGATCCAAAGCTGTTACTGATGATGGGTAAATGTTCAGTAAATGTTAACTTCATTTATTAATTTACCATACAGCTCTATTCCCCCATAATTAGATTCTATTTGATTATTAGTCTAGAATAAGTGTTTGATAGCAGCATCTACTTAATTAAGAAGGTCCAAAGGAGGACATTAATGTGGCAGCAAAGGAAGCTCACATTCTCACACTGTTGGAATCCGTATGTGGGTGTATTTTCACATCCTCTGTCACAAAATAGTTCATCTGCATCTCCTTCAGGAGGAAGAATGTCAACCTATTGCCTGTGAAATGTATTTAATTGAATACTTTCATACATTAAAAGTACATACATTACATTCCACCAATTCCCAGCATCTGGAGTTGCAGCTCTGTGAGGTAAATGCGAGCTAAATGCTAATGTCAGCATGCTTACATGCTTGCAATCTCCATGCTAACATGCTAATGTTAAGCAGGCATGCTATAATATTTACCATGTTCATCATCTTAGTTTAGAATATTAGCATGCTGTCATTCGCTTATTAGTATTAACCACAAAGTGCAGATGAAACTGAAGGAAAAGTCTTTTGGGTTTCAAAATTTAAACAGAAACCAAATAATTGACATGAATATCTGTAGGCTACAATGTGTCATGACAGTCCATTTAATTGAGATTGTGGTGCCTGAGGAAAGGTCAGACGACCACCACAGTCAGCTGGCTTCACTGACTAGGGACCATAAACAACAGTCTGGACCAAAGTGGTGGATCAACCAGGCAAACAACTGACATTGCTATCCGTAGAGCTATGCTGGTAGCATAACTAAAAATCAGACAAAATTACACAGCAAATATCCTGCACGAGACCCTTATACTGTAGGAAATTGAAACTTTAGCTGGTAGGTTATTCAACGCTCCCTTCCAACAGTCTGAGCAGGATTCAAAAAGCAGTTACAGAGTACTATGAGAACGCTTTTGCCTTGACTGTTCAAATAGTAGCAATGGGAGCTTGATAAATGCATCAAATAGAATAGTTGAAGGAAATTGAACTTACATGAAACTTTGCAAAGCACAGAGAGAAGCAGCACTTGAACATCAGGAGGTCTTCTGCTCTGTGTGCATATGACTGAGTGAAGTGTATCAGGATCCATCACATGACAGGTAGTGAAGGTGCCAGTATTCTACTACTTCATGAAGGCTGAAGTAAGTCAGAATCATGTTAATAATATCATGCATGTGTATGTTAAATGTGAGCCATTGTGTTAAACCTAATTCAGTCTCACAGTGGTTGAACCTCATTAAAACTTGCTAATCCTTAATTTTACAAAGTGCAGTTTTGGGTGCAGTTAAATAATCTTATAATAAGCTTAACTTTTAGTTCCTTGCCCATCCGTGCCAGAAAGCCAAAGCTGTATTTATAAAATGTTGATTTTTACCCAACTGTATGGGGTAATTAATTCATGAGCTGTTTCAACGCTTCCCTTTGAATGGAGTATGTGTTTCTGACCTTTTTTTATCAAGTCAACCATTGACTCCACGCTGTGCAGTCAAGATTACCCACAGACCACAAGAGACACGTGTGGGTCACATTTTGTAACTCAGGAGTGACTGCAGAGGTTGAAAACAGCACCACCTACAGGCTCCACGCTCATGTTGCAAACCACACTGAATCGGAGAGAGAAAATGAATACATGATTACATAACTGCACCTATAGCTGGCTGTGCACTGTGTGTGACAAAAATAAAAATCACATTTTGCTTGTCAGGTTTGAAAGACTAGGGCATTTAGCAGACAAGGAACGTGTGACAAAAGGATGATATTGGATGATATTGGGACTGGAATTATGGATTAGGTGCACATGTAAGGTTGGTTGTATTCATGGATACACACTAATTTGTCAGTTTCCTCTCCCTTTCTCATCTATTTAAACTAACCCTTTATTCTCACATCCAAACCACTCTATTGATTACTGCATACATTTTGACTTGTCATAGCAGGAAAAGCACAAGTGCAACTAATAACATGCAGCCATCATTAATGTCATTAAACAAACCTGTGCTTTTCCTGCTATGAAATATCAAAATGCCTGCCATGAAAACAGTCCATTCACGTCACCTGATCTTTGATATTGTATACAGGAAGACCTCACAATGTTACGTTCTTACAGTCACAGAAAAATGAATACGCTGACAATCCAACAGCAGGAGACATTCTAAACACATAAGACATTATCTCCCACAAAACACAAGGAGTCACTGACAGCTTGTGCTTCTGAAAGGTGAACTGAAGTGCGAAAGGGCATACTGAGGCCAAGGTGATAACAGTTAGCCTCCCAATAAATCTGGTGATAAGAGAGAGAAGCAACAATTTGAATATGTTTTTTAGTTGAATATTATCTAGGTGTTAATCAAACTACAGAACCACGGAGATTTTGTCGACGCTTGGCCCAAGAATTTGTTTACGCTGGTTGTATGTAATGCAACAAAAACTCGGAGTAAACGTAACAGTTCTGTTAAATGTGTGTGTGTGTGTGTGTGAAAGAGTGATAAGGGCAGATAGTAATATCAGGGGCATAAGTTTACACATTTACAATGAGCACGCCTTAAATTAAAAGTTTGTCAGGGACACTGAAAGGAAAGACGTTGACATGAATGGATACTGATTGCTGAGTTTTCCTAGAAATATGCAGTTACACACTGCCAGTCGCTCCTCCCTAAGAACGACCATGTGATGTAGGTCAAACACAGGCTGACAGGAGAGGGAGGACAACCTTACCTTCCTCACCTTGCAGAGAGTAGAGTGCAACAAAGATGGCAGAGAGGAGACGAACAAGTCAGAGAACAACCGTTTTCTTAGCCTGAGAGGAGAGGGGTTTGGGATATTTTGAGCTCCTGAAGACTGCTGAATATTATAAAGAGACGTCTGATGACAAAGGTGCTGATGGCGGGGGATAAGCTGCTGGAAATGTGGAATAGAGGAGAGATAGGGAAGGAGGCCTGCATGGACCAGGAAAGGCAATCTCAGCCACGTAAAACATTATCCCATTCGATCGAAGAAATACTGAGGAGGCCCACATGTGTCAGAAAAGAGAAAAGAGTAAATCGTAACTGGTCTGTTATCAAGGAGAACACCAGAATGTCTAATCAGTTCTCATGTGCAGGTATGTGTTTCTATTACTCTTTCTTTTTAAGCTCTCCCAAGAACAGCTGCTACATCATAGTAGTCATTAAAGTTCGATTCCAAACAAAAGATGTTCCTGTTAATGTCGGACTTTCCTCTCCGTCCAAAAGGAACTCCACAAATCCGACCACTTGAAGAGTCTCCAAAAGCCACCACAGACTGCACGAGTGAGTGTTACATTTTATAAAATCGAAGGAAGAGGAATCAAGAACAACTAATGACCGTGACAGCCACATGATTCGGTGCATGTATAAACGATGATAATGACAATGGAGATGCCAGTGACAGTCATTTGTTTGCAGGTCAGAGGAAAAAGAGGCAAACGAGGGTCACGTTCACACCGTTCCAGGTGCATGAGATGGAGAAAGTCTTCCACCAGACTCACTACCCAGACGTCAACGCCAGAGACCAGTTAGCCTCTTGCCTGCACCTCACCGAGGGCAGAATACAGGTAGGAGATGTGCAGCTCATCATAATGATAATTAACTGGAGGTTTGACTGCATTTGTTTGACTTGTCGGCAATTTTTTGTTTGCCAGTCTTTAGGAATGAGCGATTGTGCGCACTGGCGTCCATGAATGACATTTTGTGTTTGTGTGATTTTACCAAGAGCAGTCATGGCAATGCTCAATAAATTAAATGCTGCAATATTCAGCATATTATAATGAGGCCATATTTAATAGGGTGACATTATTCTAATCAAATTAAAATCAAACTTGTATCATCATTTTGCTCCTTTTTCAATTAACTTTGATCAAATCAACAGACGCTGGCCGCACATAGCCTTTGTTTAGCAACTGATGTATTGCCGGTGTTACTTTGAAGAGTCAATAAATCAAACTGGCGTTCCTAAAAATTTAGTGAATGTCATCAAACACTAGACTGATTATAATAAATTGTCATCAGTGGAACAATAGAAATGATCTTTGGACAGCTGCTTACATAAGGCTTTACCTGCCAAATGATAAAGGATAAAGCATCAGTTCTTCATGTATTGTTTTTTTCTAATTGATAACAGAATGGGTCGTTCTTTACACAGTATATGGCTAAGTTGGGACTGTTATTCTAGGTACATTTATTTAACATTTGTTGTTTGTGCTTCAGATTTGGTTCCAGAACCGCAGAGCCAAATGGAGGAAGGCTGAAACAGTGAAGGATATAGAGCTGATGGCCAGTCAGCACATACAGTCAGCCAGTCGACCCTTGCTCCATTATGAGGTAACAGAAAACCATTCACTCTGTAAATTGTACAAATGACATAAAGATAATCTGTTTGAATGCACCATACATTTGTCCATCTCCATTATAGTCCCATATAGAATCTTCATACACAAAATGCAGCAAAATGCAGCAAAGAAAACATTTAAATACAATTAAAAAGAGGAAAGAAGTAAAAAAATAGGTAAATATAAAAGCAGTTCGAAAAATAAAACACAACATTTTTTAAAATAGATCAAACTAAAACAGTAATGAATATGTGTATATATTTTCTCAATAACTGTAATCCTCTAAGATCAACCGGTACATTGTGCTTAAAATTCAAAGGCGATAGATACATTTTGTGTTGCAATAAGATAATAGACTGAAGCAACCAAAGGTGATCTAATAAGTGACGTATGGCCATCACAGGTTGAATCTGTGATTTCTTAATTGTTTCTTTGAGATAACATGTCACCACTGTGCACTCTCCCAGCTCTTACAGAAGCCCCAGCTGCAGGCGGTGTGCTGGCTGCCATGCTGCTTACCTAAACCCCTTCAATCAAGGCTGTTCCTCAGAGCGACACCTTGCTGACCGACACACATTCCCCAGATCACAGGACTCTGTATTTTGGCCCGTTGGGGACAGAACGATAGCACCTCCAGTATTCTCACACATAATGACACTGTTGTGTTAAATAAAGTATTTTAGATCACATGACATACAAAGATCATAATGAGTTTCTGAGTTTTCTTATTATCATATCGGTATAATATACTGCGTTGTCACGCTGAAATAAAGATTGCATGTCAACTACTGAACGTTTTCTTAATTTACCGACAAGTAATAAATAAAGAAAAAAATGGGTTGGCTACTGAAAGAAAGCAGTTGGATTGTACTGTATTTGGACAGATCAAGGTTTGAGGACACTCACCATGGTTTTATTCTTGGTAGAAAGCTGTGTTCGAACTGTGCTATTGTGCTGGAGAGCTTTTACATTTTTTTTCATGACACAACACTTCCTTGTCGGAGATAAGATACAGAGCAGCCATAAACTGTTCATCTGCTTGACTTTCTGACAACCTGTCCTTATCTTAATTTGGCCTCATAAGTCTGGGTTAAAGGCAGGGCAGCCGGGGAATTTCAACATAAATGGTCACAGAGGAAATACCAGGTGAAGGTATAGACAATTACTGTACATTGCTGCTTTAGATAGATGTAAATAATTGTGACTTACATAAAATAAAAGTACAAAAACACATATGTACCGCTATATGGATGTCTTTGTTCATCTTTATTTATTTTGTTAAAACAATATTATTGCTGTAAATGTATTTCCCAGACTTCCCTGTTATAATGCAAACACTTGTACTCTAATTGTCTCTGTTGTTTCCGTCCACCTTGAAACAGTGATATTGTTCTGTGAACAGGCCCCAAAAATGACATGAACCGCTCACATCCCCTTCTTTCCGAGAAGCGCTGCATAGGCCATTTTTCAAATAATGAACACTTGTAAAGGAGATAACACAGCAACGCCTTCACTATCGACACCATAAATAATGAAACTGAACAAGCGTCTGAGTAAACTTTTCACCCCAGGTCATATCTCCTTTTATTGCACCTGTTTGCTGTTACTCTGTTTGCGTCCTACTCCTGGCTGCAGCGACGGGCTTAAAGAGGACGAAGGTGGTTGGTGGAGAGCATCAAACAAAAAACTTTATTTTATAATAATGTACGTTTTACTGTTGAGATTACAAATTGGCTTCTCAGTAGTCTATGTCAGATGAACGCAGGACATGATATCCTTGGACATGTACAGGAAAATGGACATGGTAGACCATACATTCCTTGTTGTGCCCTGAATGGCACTTATTCAGGACAAAGACCACTAAAATAGAGATGTTGTAAAGGTTTTGGCACACAAGTTGAGATAATTGTTTACTCAAATGTACCATATTTCAACGGTTTCAGTAGTATTGTCAGTCAAAACTGCCATAAATGTTTACACACAGAGTTAATGAAGGAATACAATCAATACTGCTGGTCTGACAACTTTCTTTTAGTTGTCTATCCTGCTATTCATTATGAAAACCCTGTTGACATGACAGTGAATCAATTAACACCTCATTGAGCTGTGCTAAGACTCAGAGAAGTCAGTAACGGACCTTTGCAAAACAAATACTACCATTCTAACAAATCACTTTAACAAATCCCAGAATTAAACCATGCAGAGATTAATTGACCCATTCACCAACAGGTGAGCACCTAAAGCCCCTCCCATCATCCAACTGTGCACATCAAATATAGGTTTAACTCGTGACCTCAAAATCATTCAATTCCATTAGAACGTCAATTTCTGAAAAACAGTGTCACCAAAATAGTCACCCAGCAGGTCCAAACAACCGATTTAAAAAAATAAAATAAAGACTATATCGCAGACGACAAAGCTTTGAAATGCAATACTGAACTGTACATCAGCCATAAAGTTCTTATACAGGGAACACCTGCCAGGCGTACTGTTGGACTGATGTCACCGCCATCACTGGTTTACTTTCTGTTTTTGTTTTAATTAATTACATTAATTTGTAATCTGCATGTCTGGTTAATCCAGTGTGCTGACTGTTTACTGTGCCATACATAGGTTTTTGGGTTTTTTTTTTAAACTTCATGAACGCAAAGGAAATACTGAGAGCGTTTGTCGTGTACAGATGCAGGTGCGCTACTATTTCAAAAACACAAACCAAAAGACAAAAGCCTGTGAACAGGTGTGTCTGTGCATTAAATCGTACGGGGTTGGACTGCGACTAGGGTTCGTGAGCAATTTGCACATCTGGGTGGACAGAAAGGCTGCTGTGGCTCGCAGCGGCTGACAGGTGGCGCCATTGCACCCATGAATAAGCAGAAATCGATGTTTTTGCTGAGTGTCATACTGAAGGCAACGCTGACCTGATTTTAAGGCTTCTATCTATTTCAGTGTTGTTCACCTGCTGCCAGGTGCTGACATCACTGCTGAGGCAATGTAGGTATCCTTCATGGGTTCTTTCCATCTCCTGCATATTCAGCATCTCTGTCAAGCGTTGGAGACCGGCAGGGGTGGGGGGGGGGGGGGGG